>JAGDQP010042606.1:0-16494 GCA_022664845.1 Lepisma saccharinum
TATATATATATATATATATATATATATATATATATATATATATTAAAATATGCTTCTAAAATATATGAATGTAACAATGGAATATTGTATTGTCACCTGACTTGTGTCGCTCTGCAAAATTTCATCATTCTATGACGTCGGGAAATGAGTCGATTAACGTTTTAAGATTTGAGGACACTACGAACCATAGTGAACTAAAGAACAGAATGTAAAAAAGAAGAGGCGTTTAGTGAAAAGCCAAAAGCTGAATTGTGAACAAAAAATCATACTTTTCGAAAGAAACTAAAAGCCGAGTTTTGTACAAAAAAAAATGTGCTCTCTTCATTCAAAAGCTGGAAACATAAAAAAAAGCTTTGTGCTAATTTTTAACTTTCAAGTAGAAAGTTGTATTTGTTCAAGTTTTTGCTTATTTTGACATACTGTACGTGTCTCTAAAAATATCTGCGCCAGATGTTTGAAGGTTCAGTAAAGAGGATCATTTTGTTCATGACTCTAAGAATTTTATTTGTATTTTCCTTAACACAAAGGCCTGTAAGGAAACAGTTGAAAATACACAGAAAAAAAATGGTCACTGACGTGACCGGGACATGGCCATGCTAATGATTAGAACACCTAACCGCAACTGGTGGATATGGGTTCAAGTCTCGGCTACGACAGCGACCAATATTCTTCTGTGTATTTTCAAAACTTACCATACATAAGGTATTTCTGCAAAGGAAATCATATTTTATTCTTTCGTAATGCACAATGTGCACAAAGCTTCCTCAATGAAAATATCCGCATATAGGGTCTTGGTTTCAACTCCAGTTGTGAGTAACTGGTTTAGCTGAGGCGTGAGGGATGCTTCATAAACACAGAAAATTGCCATGCTATGTATTCTCTGTCTTCCAGTAAAACCACCTTTCAATCATCAGAAGACGACCTCAATTCCCCCATTACGAACTGCGTGCCTCACGTCAATGTTCCCAACGATGCCATACTTCAAGCGCTCCTCTGTCTACCGCAAGTGAAACTTAATTGTGCTGTTTCAAAATAAGAAGGAAAGGTCTGTAAAGGAGAGAGAACGGGGAAGTCCATTCCTGTCATTTAAAGTTTGGCAGTAACGTTTTCCATTCTTCAGCAGCTGGACAGTGGGTCGGAAATGATGATTTATGACTCAAGCGGTTTGTCCTTTAGATCAAGAATTTCAAGAAAAATGGTTCCGAAGAGATGCGACAAAGAATATATTAGTGCCAAGATATCTTCATTTTCAGGATATTCATCTCGTGATTCCCTGATTAGCAACAATTTGGTGAGACGGTTCCTCATCCGCATACTTTTTCTTTCGACGACGATTCTGGCATTTTCTCTCTCTCTCTCTCTCCTGAAGAATTTTGCCATGTGACGTCTTCTAGCACTACTTCTTCTCCTGATACTGAAGTGGAGGACTTTTCTCGGATTGTGAAGAACTTCTGATCGTTTATAAATGATGAAGTCATCTCATTCTCTTTCTTGATTATGAAGTCGTGCTTTGTATCGTCTCGATTTAGCCTCTTCGCCTTTTATTCTTCTTTAGGAGAAACTTCAGTAACTACTGGCTTCTGCTTGAAGAGGCTCTTCAATCTTTTGCATTACTTTCTCTCTCTCTCTCTCTCTCTTTTTTTTTTGTTTCCATGCTGCAACTTGATCATTTGTGCCCGCCATCCTTCATACACTGGTTTCCAGCCTATCTCACGTAGATCTGTACATCGTTTGCTATCTTTCGCATTCGTCTAAAAATACGTCTACATCCATATTCATTTTTCACCCACCCCCCACAAAAAAACCGGCCATTTCCAAGTTACCCATTGTTAAAAGCCAGGCATTGCCTCGGAAATTAATTAATAAAAATGATTCTAAATGTACATTAATATTTTGTGTTATTTTGTGTAAAAGAAACAGGTGATGAAAAATGCTAGAGAAAGAGATCGGAACACAAGACAAATAAACGCAAAAACATAATAATTGTACTTGTAACAATTACAAGTACTTGTCTTATTTCGATTAATACCAATTTGGAACACTTCTTTCTTGTAAGCGGAATAGAAACCAGGCGTTCCAAACATTTTCGTTTTTCTTTTGATTATTTAAATATGAATAAAGAAAAGAATGTCCTCAATTAAGGCTCAATCCAAGTGGTTTTCCCACCTTTTTCGTTGTACGTCAATTATTCAAATGTCAGCAGAGGAAAACAGAGATTAACTTTCACAGACCGAAGATCGTTTCGTCCTTCAATAATGAGTAGAATTAGTTTTAATAAAATAATGAAAGTAAACTCAGGATTGTGTGCAGCCACTTTTGGGACAGAATAATGTACCAACAGTGTCTGCACACAATCCGGCAGTTACTACTAGCATTTCATAAAAACTAATTGTACTCATTATTTAAGGACGAAACGAACTTCAGTCCGTCAAAGTTAATTTCTGTATTCTTGTACTGGAATTTGAATAACTGACGTAAAACGAAAAAGGCGGGGAAACCCACTGCGATTCAGCCTTAATAATGACTACTGGCGTTGGAACAGTTCTGACCAGAGCGAAAACGGGTCACCGGGTCAGGGGTGACCGGGATTGGGGGTGTTAACCCCCAGAGCACGAAAAATACGATACACAAAACTACTTAGATTCGTTTGCAAGCAATATCGTTTTACCCAAATATCTGTATGAATTAGAAGTATTAATATCTAATAGAAAGTGTCTCAATGTTAAGGTTAGTTTACAATATATATATATATATAAATAAATCACAGCCATATTCAATCCACTAGTGGATGAGGCCTCTCCCCGAAGGGAGGAGTTGGTCTACTGCTCCCACGCTGACCAGACGGGTTGGGAGAGGAGAGCCGAAGCTCTCACTGTGGAATATTTACCTTATATATATATTCGAAAACTTGCTGTTATGGAATATTTACCTTTTTCATCTCACCCATTTAATTGCAATAGAATGGACTTAGAACAATGGGTTCAGTACAAGGATCAAAGCATAGAAGGAAACGATAAGAACTATGTAAAAATGACAAGAGAACATTAAAGTAGGGGAAAATGTCTCACTTACACTTCTTATATTGTACCTACTACAACCATTTTATGCACAGCTTTAGATATAACCAATATTCGTAACAAGTGGTAGTTGATAAGATTTGTTATTTATCTGTGAATTATCTTTAATTATATGATCATGCATTTGAGTTTGATGACGCACGAAATAATCAGTCTGAAAATCATTTCGTAGCTGTAAAAGCGTTGGTTTTTTCCTGGTGTAAAGGAAAATCAGTTCGTAAATTTATCAAATAGAAATATACAAACGTTGTTTGCAAATATACAAACAGAAAGAACGAGTTTTTATTAAGGTTCAATCCAAGTGGATTTTCCCGCCTTTTTCGTTGTACGTCAATTATTCAAATTTCAGTGGAGGAAAACAGAAATTAACTTTCACGAAGCGAAGTTCGTTTCCTCCTTCAATAATGAGTACAATTAGTACTTTTTAAATGCTAGTAGTAACTGCAGGATTATTTGCAGACACTTTGGGGACATTATTCTGTCCGAAAAGTGGCTGCACACAATCCTGAGTTTACTATCATTATTTTATTAAAACTAATTCTACTCATTATTGAAGGACGAAACGATCTACGGTCTGTGAAGGTTAATTTCTGTTTTCCTCTGCTGACATTTGAATAATTGACGTACAACGAAAAAGGCGGGAAAATCCACTTGGATTGAGCCTTAATATGTTGCGAAAGTGAGATTTCTCGAATTAGTAGGGAAAAAGCGTGGTAAAATGGCCACCATAACGAATAATCAAAATTACAACATTGTTATTAGTTTAGAAATGATGACTTTCATGTACGTTATTGCTTATTGTTTCGTCTATCTTTGTGCGTCATCAAGACACGTCAAAATCAGATTTATATGCGAAGTATTGTACTTTTTGGATATGAATTTTGACTTATTCAACTACCGAAAAGATAAAGAAAAATTCTCGGTATGTTTTAATCCATACATTACAATATAATGTCTTACAAAACAATAAAGTTTCAGTTTTAGATATGAACTGTCCGTTCCTAACTAAATATGAAGTTCAGTTGTGTAGCATTCCCTATTTATTACAGACATGTATGGAAACATTGCTTTAAGAGATACTGAGAATAAAAGATACTATGATATTCAAAAAAATTAAAAAGTTCGATTTCATGTTTTATATACCACGAAATGTATGGGGCACATATTAGTCATATTTTGTGCCTAGATACACTATCATGGAGTGTGTCTGTATAAATGAATATTTCAGTTATATATATATATATATATATATATATATATATATATATATATATATAAATTTGTCATCATAAAAGATGAACTTCAACTTCTTTGTGTTTTCGATTTCCTTTCCATCCTATCCATTATCTAAAATTTTACTTTCCTTTTTTAACTTGTAGTTCAATTTCCAGTACTCTTCTACTGAAATTGGATTGAAGTTTGGTGAACATGACAGGCAGAATACCCATTCACAATGTATTATCAAAGTCTTGAAGATAATAGCATAATTATTTTATTGGTTGTATAGCAATAAATCATGAGATAGAGCCTTTTGACGTAGGACCGTAGGTTTCGTGGTTAAATAATACAATTGTTTTTACTTTTGACCGACACCATTTATTACAAAATTCCAATAAACGGGGATTTGGTTCACCTCTTTGATGTAGCGATTTATATCTCTGACTTAGGTTGGTGTGGGAATGAGTACGTGTAGCTAAGAAAGGATTCTAACTCCAAACCAAGTCAGAAAGGTGAGGTTAATCCGACTCCAAACCAAGTCGGTGGTAGAGAGGTTTAGGGACTCTGACTCCAAAACCAAGTCAGAGAGGAGGGAAGAGGTGAACACTGTCGAAATGAGTGAGTGATACTCTTAAGAATGAAAGAAAGAAAGAAAAGTTTTGACTGTCAGGGCCCCCGGAAAGTCCCGCCTTGAGAAGTGACCGCTCTTCAACTTATACTGGCGATCTCCGCATGCACATGCTACATGCAACTAAAGCGGATGTGGATGCTACGATTTCTGTCTTTCGGAGACATTTACCGCGAGACGGAATGTGTAAAGGAGAGGAAAAAAGGTGTAACAAGAAGATAGAGAAGCGCGAGAAGAGTTTCTGGAAGATGGCAAAAACCAGAATATGCATTGCTGTATATTCTGAAAAAATCCCTGTATCGGAACGAACTAGATAATTTACCTGGTAAACCACACATGCAAGAAGGGTGGAGAAACCCAGGTAAAACGTCTGTATTGCACTTATCGCAGTGATTGTATCATGCAAACACGCAAACATTCACACTTCGAACACACACTTGTGCATCTACAGGACCTTCATCTGAGGGTGTACCTGAAAATAAACTTAGAAGGCTATGGAGGTTAGCAGATGTAGTTACATTGTTCGTCAAAACCCGCCACCAGTTTTTTTTTCACATAACATGTATAAATTGTGACACATTCATACCTGCTTCTTAGTTATTAATTCATTCTGACATGAATCTGATTAAATTTGCATTTGAAACTCATTCATACTGTCACTACGTTAAAATACCTTTTTTTTTTATTATGTCTTTATATTAGAATCTTCAATGATATTATTACAAGTAGCTAGCGACTGCTGCTGTTGAGTTAATTAACCAAGCTTCTAGTAAATTACATTTGTCCTGTGCAAGTGGGTTGAAAGTTTGGTGATTGATATTTTGATTTATGGAGTGATACAATTATTATATGTATTGACGTTTTTAATTTGTGATTTTGTTTACTTAAGTTATTCTGGACAAGTTGGTTGAGTCAATTTTGATACGTTTGTAGTTTGAGTGTAGCTGTTATTTTAGATTATCGTTGCTGAGATTGCGTATTAGATGGTCACGTTTGGGTAGTACGCATGAAGCGAACGTTTGTGTTTGTAGTGGATATTTATTGGAGACATGCCGAGATCTGTGACGAGATCGTTATCCCCTGCTCGTAAAATGCAGCTGTGGGTTCACTAATATGATTTAGTAAAGTGTCAATGTTAAGTCTATCATGTAAGTCTGTCATTCTTGTGTATCTTGGTCATTTCGAGATTAATTTTAGCACGCGGTTTTGGAATATCTGTGTTTTCCGTAGATGTGTTTTTGCCGCGAATGCCCATGCAGGCGCTGGATAGGTGATAATCGGACGTATTACCATTTTGTACACTGTGACTTTACTGTATAGGTGTAAACGTTCCGAGACAAATAGACTCTTTAGTTGTGCTAGTCTGCCACTTGCCTTTCCGATTGATGTGCTTTGAGAAGGTAAGCTTCCGGTCAAGAAGCACTCCCAACTGTACATCTTCTTTCCACTGGATGTCTGTGTTATTTAGTTTGATGTTTAGGATCGGAGTGGGGAGTCAATTGGAAAATATAACAGCATCACATTTGGTCACGTTCAGTTTTATTTTCCGTTTAGTGAGTCAGTCCTGGAGTAACTCCATGTGGAGTTGGATATAAGTGGCTGCCTATTTTTGTTTAAACGAGGAGGCGTTTGCGACTGTCGTCAGCGTACAGAGTCATGATAAACAAAAAACTTTATATAAACATGGGTCGAATTCTGCTTCGTTTTGGAGGTACAGTGATTCCAACTTGGAACCCACAATCAACGCATAACATGCGAATAAAAATTAAAAATTCTCAATAAATCAGAAACCACACATTGAATCAAAATTTCGTTTGGGCAAATTTGTTTGTAACAACATGGTGGATATCAGGATGAAAACAATATGTCACCATGTTATTAGTGTTGCAAACCCTGTATAACGTTTAAATTTTTCAAATGGCACTACATTGTATTATTAGGTATTTGGCATCCTCTAGTGATGATAAACAACATACGTAAAGCACACATCGCAGTGTTGCAAACTGTTCATAAGACAGAAAGGTTTTCGCGAACTTATACAAAATACGTAATTCCCTAGAATATTTCATTTCAGCACATATTTTTTTGTAGTTTGTCCACTTCCATTCTAATCTAACGTGGACCAAATTTTCAGTTCTAACTCAGACTCTTCTTATCGCTATGCGGCCCGATTTTTTAATTAAAGTCTTAATTCCTGAGTTATTCATATAATAGTTTACCGTACCCTGCATACAATAGAAAATCGTGCACATAATATTTACGTTGTTTCGCAAGAATTAAGACAAGAATATGAAACGGGCACAGCGATATCAAGCGTAAAAAAAACTAAGTTAGAACCGAAAATTTGATCCAAATTGGTTTAGACTGGAAGTGGACATACTAGATTAAGTATCCTCTCCACTACCTGTCTTCATAGATTCATGAAATTTTCAATGGCAGCAGTCAGTCCAGTATCGCTTTTAGATAGAAGTCATTGGTTTATTTGTATAGATAAAAAAGACGCAAACAACAAATATCACAGTTCATTAACAGCATGTACACTGAGAGTCGATAAACTTTCGAGGTCCAAATCGTAACAAAATCTGGGAACATCGAATCGATATATGTGACAAGTAGAATATGTGAAATCTTAAATTTTACTTCAGTGTGGAATAGGTTCATTATTACACATTGTAGTCTACTCACTTTGGGTTTACAAAATCTTCCCATCTGTTATTTTTTAAACGAATCTCAATGTATAGATTTTTTTTTGTTCTGTTCATTTCTGAAAACCGACTGAAATAATCTAACCACAAATACGATATTACATGAACGTACATTTATGAGTTCTGTAGAAGTTCAAACGATCAGTGGAATAACCAGTTATTTATCTTACGTCGAGTAAACTCCATCGCTTTACCATAGTGCTTTTGATTCCATATAGATTTTGAACATTGATCTATTGTGAACTTTGATCAACGCCTTATGGTTTTCTATGATAATTGAAATAAGTTAATTGCAAGTACTATTTTAAGAATGAAATACAGGGGAAAAACTTAATATTCAATGCTAAAAATATCAGTGCAATACTGATAATGAAAGTATTTGTTATCAGTACAAGAAAAAATAAACTAGTTAATGACGAAATAACTATAAGTATGAACGTATATTGAAGATCGTGCTCTTTCCTTATATACATAATGGATTTCTTAAAAAAAAAGATTAGATAATTGTAAAAGAAATGATTATAATATAATTCTGATGTTCATAGATTTAATTGTCAATACCCTCTAGAAGTCTATTGAGTAGGCAATTTCGCTATTGCCTTGTTTAGATTACTAACATTTTACGATGGTAAAAATTATGAGTAAAACTAACTTGCGTTCAGACTACCGAACTTAACTTGGTTATCGTACTTGTACTACCAAATCTGTAAAGAAACAGGTTGAGGTTTCCGTGGTTGAGAAAATAATCTGCTTGTTACGCGGGAGAGGATAAAATTATAAAAAATGAACACAAATGAATTGATTGTAGCGTCAAATTTTGTGGATTAGTTCTGCCATCATTCTTTTATTTTAAAAGTAGCACACACCACTATTATACTGTATATTTCTATAAAGAAAGAAAGCAACTCACGAAGTGATTCGTGCCTAATAACTAACTTGCGTTTAGACAGTCGTTTCTTACTAACGGTACAAGATAACCGCCGTAAGTTGACGCTAGTTAAATTTGAAACCTGCGTTAACGGTAACTACCGTTTACATTACTAAAATGAACTCGGGTTAACGTTAACCAAGGTAAGATGTTAGTAATGTAAACAAGGCATATGGTGGGGTCATGGATGTAAATACGGTAGAGGGATCCACTTCTAGCGACCCGAAATTGATGCCAGCACAAGCCATGATTACCTAGCAGGTATAATTGATTTAAAAAACAACTGAGCATCACGTTCCGTACAATACCATTCCAGTCTTCCTCCTCTCTTCCTTAACTATATCCAGGGGTGGATTTCGGGCATGGCCCGGCCTGGCCGGGCCAGCCTAAAAGTTTTCAGAGGCCTGGCCGGGCCAGGCTAAATCCCGTTGTAGTCTGTTAAACCCCAGTTTTGTTCTGTGGATAAACAAAAATTACTTTATATAATCGGTCGAACTAAAATTTTAATAATGTATTATCTGAATGTTACAGTAAGTTATTAATACGTAGGCTAGTCCCTGACAGTGCCAGAATTCTCATAAGCATTGTCATGTCCGCTAGCTTTGTATTTGCTCAGGGTTTCTTGCAGATAAACCTCTCCGTAGAACAGTTATACAGCTCCGAAGATACTTTTGAAGGCTCCAGGAAATTTGAAACCAGGAGCGGACTGACCCGGCCGGAAACACGGAAATTCCCAGGTGCCCCCCTCACCCGCGCCGGTCCTTTTGTCTTGGAAGCCTAATGTTACCCAATAAAAAAGACCACTTACTCCACTTTTGCTACTACTTGTGGCGTTAGGGTCTTGTCGTGAGTCTAAAATTAGCAATTTTCACACACAAGACTTATAGATGGAGGTAGTGTTGTAATCTCAGCAGGCCTACTGTGTCTGTAGGGCCCTTACAAATCGCTAGAAGGGGCCTGTAATGTTTAATGATAAATGCAGAAGACTTTAATACACTCATACTCTTTTAAGGCGCAATATTTACGTTATTAAAACTTTATTTTGAGACCTGGGGCCTGTTTCACGAACGTACTTGCCAACTTTTCACTCTTTAGTTTGCATTTCCGGAAGACTGTCTCAAGAGCGCTTACCTTCCGCCACAAATCCTTGTTCTCATTCAGTCACTGTTCTATCATTTTGTGCAAGGAGTGTGAATATACTAGGCAATATTCAATTGTTAGTAAATTGACTCCTAAAACTAGGCAACCAAACGACAGTACATATACATATTGTGGTGGAAGGTTGGCGGTCTTGTGACAGTCCTCTGGAAATGGAAACCGAAGAGTGAAAAATTGACAAGTACTTTCGTGAAACAGGCCCTTGATCAGTATCCTAAAGGCTTTTACAAGTTTTGGGGGCTTACTACCATGAACGGTATTGAAGGCCCTTGAAAGGTGTATTTCGAAACAACGCTCCACAACACCCACTAGCACTAGAGCTTATTTGTTTCCCAGGTAGGGCCCTTTGTTTACCAGTCCGTTCTTGTTTCAAACTATGTTCCGTATGCTATTACGAGTGGTGTAACTAGAATTTTCGGCCCCTCTTGCAAGAAACCTTATCCTATTATGATCTCCCTCATGCAATTTAAGCCACTGATTTATCCACACTCCCCTAAGGATACCCCCACAACACCCCCTGATGCATTATTGCAAACACTCCCTTTTGGGGGTGTAATATTTCAAATAGTGTTTTCATTCTTGTTCTAAAAAATGAATTCATTACACGAATGGTCCATAACATTCCACTTATCCGTACATGCTCAGTGAGTGACGATTCAAAATACGAAAATTTCACATTCATAATGAAATGGAAAATTTATTATATTTTTCAGTTCAGTGCTTGGGAACGATGGTTAGAGCCACACGTGCATTCAATCTCGCAGAAGCTGGAAGATTTTTTTACCCTGGACAAACAGGCAACATTTATAATCCCGTTACAAAAGAAAGAGGCCTCTGTAAAATGTCTTCACTTTTCCCACTTTTATTATCATAAACTCGCTGAAAGCAAATTACAATTCGGACTTCGGAGGTTCCTTCGACGTTCACTAACTTCTTTTGCCCTCTCTCGGCCTCTCCATGGAAGCGATTAATTTTGCAATACGTTGTCAATCGTCGCCCTTCAAATATATACATCTGAACCAGAAAAAAGAGAAGATGTGAGTGATAAGATCGTGAGAGAAAGAGAGAGATAACAGGACAAAATGCTGCCAGCACTGCCACAACTACGGTATACATAAAGAATTTTATGACCGCGTAAGGTTTGTGGTTGCAGAAGTTGAAGAGCCTCTCCTCAATTTGGAAACAATGAATGGAAAGAAATGAAATTGTATGTACAAACCAAGCTGAATTTTATCCCGAAAAACAGAACCCAGTCGGTGTCATAATGCAGTGCTTCTCCCACTGCCAAAGGCAGTTTAGGGCAGGACGGAAGAGTGACAAATGGAAAAGAAGGCATATTTTTTTTTTAATTTTTCCCCTTTGTATTCCTTTCATATTCCACACCATTCAGAAGTTCATTCAAAATCATTTATTTATCTTAAATATTTTTTTCATTAGAAAAGCGCCAAGTACGTCGCTAAATACAAGACTAATAAACCCTCTTTTTGTTGTTCGTTTTCGACAACAATAGTGACCATTTTGTGCTGTCTCTATATCCTCGACACAGGCTGAGCGGCGTCAGTACAGGGAACGTTGAACATAAAATTGACATAGTTTTTAACACAAGGAAGTAAACTGAAGTGTTTAACTTTTTTTTTTTTTTGCACATTTCAAAGAGTTTCGTAAATTAATAGCGCCTCGGATTTTCGCTTTTGAAATATATTGAAGTATTTTAGGGTACCACGAAGCCTCAATTCTTCTGTTAGTGGTATTGGAAATATCAAGCTCGAGCTCATTTTCCCACGCTTTTGGAAGCCTATATCGTCGAAATAAAGCATTTATCTTTTTTTTTCATGGCAGAAATCCCGTGAAATAGTTTTGTTTGTGTTATTTTACAACATCCTGTATATATCGAAAGGTAAGTCGTAACGTCAAATTTTACACGAGAAGATGAAACAAAATGCTCCTGCACAAATTTATTTCCAGCAGAGTGGTCCTCGAAGTGATAATAAAAAAATATGGAACAATATACAAGGGAAAAATCTTATCAGTTACAACTAAAAAGAAATCGCGTAAGTGTAAAAATACTCGTCTTACGAGAAATTTAGTTTGATAGAAAATCATTATAACCATGTTGGCATAATTTTGTAACTTCTTTCTGGATTTCGGTCACATCGCCTCTTAGCGTGAAGTGTGTTGCTCAGCGGAGTCCAAATTTAATCCATTGTTGAGCTTTTTTCTCAGCAGGAAATAATTGAACTTCTAGTGTCTAGTCCATTGGCAGATATGAAAACCAAGACACGAAGAGTAAGCTACTCATATATGTAAGTGATTTTAAATGTCTATTAGAATCAGAGCTTAATTTCTGGGGAAGCTAAAGAGCGCAGGGGCGGATTTCGGCCCTGTACTGGCCTCGCCGGGGTAGGCCAAAAGTTTCCAAACGCATAGCGGAACAAATAATAATAATAATTATTATTCTGTAATGAATCGTTATACTGCCCCAAAAATGTACCCCTTCGGAACAGTGGGCCAGGCCAAAAAATGAAACCGAAATCCACCCCTGACTATATCTTCCTCCATTCTTTGCTTCCACACGCCCAGATATAGGCCAACCAATAAGACGCAAGTTAATCCCAATCATCCAGGCAAGATTAATTGAAAACCGGCGTCAAGTTGACCCAACTTAATTGTATTGGGCCAGTCAATCCGTCTAGCGTATTTACTTCCATGTGGTGTGGTAAGGTAAGTTAATTTTGCAGTATTTTGTAGAAAACGTAATATTTTGTTTGTCTCACAGTGCACTGATCTTATCACGGAAGATCTTAACAGCTACACAGCTTGAAGCGAACATGCCCCTTTATCTGCTGAACAGCCCTAGGTTTCTAGCAACAAGTTGATAAATTAAAATACTGGAAAATTACCTGTACTGACAAATTACATTATTTTGAAATCAAATATTGAGTATTTGTGTATAGGATGAATGTTTCCAGAAAATTTCTTAAGCATTTTTATTAGGGGAAAAGTTTTTTTAAAGAATTCAATGGCACTCTGCTTATCTTCATACCCTGATTTAATAATAATATGATCTTAAACTTTTATTTTATTAATTCGTGTCTTGCTTCTCTTTTTACAAAACATGAAAGCAGTAGCGTAACGAAATGAGTACGGGCCCGCCCGCAAAACTTTTATCCGGACCCCCTTTATAAAAGTGTATAGCAAACATAAGTAGTGTTAGTACCTTAAATAATAAAAATATCTTTTAACAAATTCACATTCATCAGTCACTCATGCTTAGTTATACTGCTACTGACGATAAATTTAAATTGAGGCTTAATACCAAATTAAATGGGCCCCAAGTAATTGACTTGCCCGGGGCCCCGCATAACTTCGCTTATTAACAACAACTTAGGGGCGTGATCATGTCTAAAATGCTTAAAAAATCGAATTTGAGTATTTTTGTAATTTTCGGATGTAGCGCCACCTTGCACCGGATATACACTCTAGAGGTCGTAAGGTGTCTATATATCAAATATGAAGTCAATCCGACAACTCCATCGATATAACGGAATCTTTCGCATAACGAGTGGCAGCATATAATTCTTCTTTGGTATCCTCCAGACGAACGAAAAAAAAAGTTGATTTCCTTAGCAGCCTAAATTGTTAAAAATCAGTGACGTTGAAAGGGCAATGTCGTTAACTACATCCCTTGCTAACAAATGGGAGATTCCCCTAACATTACAAAACTGGACTCCGGATCAATCAAGTTTTTAGTTTGTGCCGTTTGCATGCAATATTTCTCCTTAAATTAGAAATTAAAATTGTATTAAATAATATAAATCTAGAAAATCGGACGCGGGCCCTCTTTCACCCGGGCCCGTCCGCATTGCGGGCTTGAACGTTATGCCACTGCATGAAAGCGTTATTCCTTACAACATAGCTGTTGGTAGTCAAGACGACATAATTTTTAAAAAAATGCCGAATGCCGTAAAGTAACAAGAGACTTTGTGACCTATCAAAACTAAAATGCACATTATTTGAAACATATGCTGCCAGAGAGGTAAAAGTGAAATTCATTTTGTATCAATTTAAAATTAGATTAGGTTAGTTTTAGATTGGATATTAATTATTTAATTTAAAGAGTACGAAGTACTTTCAGGAGTTAGGAGAATAAGGATCATCATGTGATACAAATCTCATACATCACAGAAAGGCGTATTTGCCATTGCCCACCTGGGAGACATTACAGAATCAAGTCATAAATAAAACTTGTCCAAAAACGTGGAACAAACGGTACAATAATAAAGACTTACTCTTTTCATATATCCAGTGCATAACGCTCTAGAATGTAGAATATATCTTCTTAGTTTTGCAATTTTATAGTGAAATTGTGCGTAAACCTGTACATTCACTCCATTCGCTTCCACTACTTGGCTCATATTGGTAGATTCATTTGTAGGGAACAGTACTGATACTTCCTGAACGTGGCAGTGATACTGATCCTCTGACATAACGCAGAAACTTTTAAATGGGGTGTCCGCCATGACTATTTGCCGCCATTTGGGGGCTCAGTTGGTAGAGCGCTTACCTCTGGTGCTCAGGGTGGTCGGATCGATCCCTGCTTATGCCATGTGGGTTTTGTGGTGGACAAACACCGTATGTGGGTGTTTTCTCGGGGTTCTCCCGTTCTAGGCCTTAAAATAAGTTCAAATTTGCCGCCTTTTCCCTATGGGAAACATGTGCTATCAGTGAAATACATTTTATGTAAATTTAAAATTATATTAAGCTGGTTTTAGTTTAAATTATGATTATTTAGTTTGAAAACTACTGTTCATAGTTAGGAGAATTAAGATCATGTTTGATACAAATCTTATAATTTTAAGAAATGTAGAAATGACAAAGTAAAATTGAGATATGTGCCTATATAGGAAATATTGCTTAGACGTGACAAACATAAGGGGCTTCCCTGTATCGGAACGGGAGTAAGCCATAGTATGCTGTTACCGCCCATAAAATCTATTTTATCTTATGTTTATAGGAAATATTGCGAACTCAGAGATCCTTTTTAGATCTGAATAGGAGAATTATACTTTGAGAAATTGTGATCAAATAATATGTGATGTATCTAACAGTTGGAAATATGGTGTTTCTGAAGTGAAGACTTACGATACTCCGAAGATTTGTTCTACAATAAATATGTTATTGTTTACGTATTTAAAGTCGAATACTTTAAAGTTTATTACAGAATTATCTCTAAAACATGCAGCAAAGGTTCATAAGTGGGCTGGATTTCAGATATCACACCGCTGTACTATATTAAAGAGATCTCAATCAAGACTATCTATATTTAAAAAATATACGTGTTGTAATCTCCTCGCATAATCCGACACTGAATTGTACTAAATATTTCTCTTCTCTCGTAATGAGACCTTCCTTGAGTTCCGACCATGACCCCACTCCCTTGGAGGTTCTGCTGTATCGTACGAACGGTTCTTTGATTTCCTGTTGGTCGTAGTCAACGAAAACCCATACAAATTCAGCAAAGGGGAACGTTGTCCCAGACCTATATTCCAAAGACCCTCACAGTGGAGAGACGTCGTCCAGAGATAGTAATAAGGTCCTCCACCTCGATTTTTTTTGTTTGCTTAAAGGTAAGCTAGACAGAAAATATTTGTAATGAGGAAGTGCCGAGAGAGACAAACAACACTGGAGATAACAAAGAAGTGGAGAAGCTATATTTGTTTCTCAGATAGTATGAAACTGAAGGTATGGTTGAAGGGAAAGAGGAAGATGAAAACGACGCTTGAAATTCCTCGATAGAAGTACGGAAGATAAATCATAAGGTGATACAAAAATTGCAGAGGAAGAACGGGATGAATGGATGGGGCTGCATTTGTCTTTAAGGTTTAGTCGCTAGCGAACACTATAATTTGTCCAGAGGCTTATGGCAGGTGAGCTTCGTACAAGCTTCCAATGAAATATCTCCAGACGCAATCGGAGAGCTTCGTTTTTGTTCGTGTTTTTCCTCTTACAAAATTGTCATCTGCTTTCCCGGTGCGTGAATTGTGAAAATCAAGCTTAAAATAATACAATATTACTGTATTTACGACAGGCAGTTTCAACTCACTGTGACAAACTGAAACTGCATTCTCGTTGTTGCAAATGTGCATGAACGTTGTGAACAAGACCAAGGGAGAAGACACTCAAGAGAACTGACCTCCATCTGCTGCTTCCCCACTCGCAGAACCAATGACCCAAAAATGTGTCTCTCTCATTGGCTGTTCTGTCGCAGTTCTTTTCAGATCTTCAAGGTCACCGCCGTAAGCCCTTGGATGAAGTATAGTGATTAGTGTTTATTATAAGTATTGTGAGTGAAGTCAATAATAATGTTCATCTGAGCAAGATTAACTTAGTGGTTCCCCACTGCCTTACATGGGGTGAAAAAGATCTTCTAAGAACGAGACCTACAGCTTATAGTAGTACGTTCCCAGACACTTGTGTCCTCACTAGGTATCAAACTCAGGCCCCCTTGTTTCTGAGATACAAGACAGTGAACATTACCACTCACTCAGCGGGGACACAAAATACATACAAAACATTCAAATTACAGATGTGTTCAAATAATTAGACTCACTTCCGAAAATTCCAAAGTATCTCTTGTTGACAACAAAACATAGTTGCACGTCTTGCAATTAAGATCAAAAAACACTGAACTGCTGAACAAGACTATATTATTCGTAAAAAATTAAATTACATGTAACGTTTCGACCTTCTAGCCAAGATCCTCATCAGACATACACTCTG
>JAGDQP010042607.1:0-16494 GCA_022664845.1 Lepisma saccharinum
ATCATAAACATAACTTAAATAGTTGTATTGGGTACTACTTCGAGTGTGATTTTTTCTAGGCCGATCCCGCTTACCCCATTACTTGTCGAGACATCTTATTTGCAAACCGACATGTTCTCATTTTAAATTAAATAAAATGTTGATATCTCATTTCTAAGAAATTATTTGTTTTTTTACAGTATAGTAATGAGCCAGATATGTCGGTTTACTTTAGCACATACTTTCGAAACTATTACATATAAACTTTTTAAACTTTGTATTTTTGGGGCCATTTTACTAACTATATAGACTTCAGCCCGACACGATTCCCTTGCCTGTTAAGTTTTAAAATCCACAATTATTCTCGATTCAAACCCAGAACCTTCAAGACGCTGGCCTGATGCCTCCGACCGCACGACACTACGGTTGGCTAAACGATTACATAAAACAGATATGCTAGATGGAGTTAGAGATATACTATAACAAAGTGATTTGTACATTAAAAAATTGGAATCCTATAATACATTAGGCTATATACTTAAATCTAGAATGAAATATATCTTTGATTTATTTACATTTAACACATCTTTAGGGTTTCTTTTTGTTCATTACCATTGATTATTTTCACTTAAACAACAAAAGAATTTCTGTCGAGCAATGAAATAGATGAAGATGAAGGTAATTATATTGAAAACTACAGCAATGTAAAGAGCTAAATGACTTCTAGTTTGAAATTACATATCTTTGTTAAATTTGGTTTGAAAGAGTTGAAATTCTTAATCCTTACGCACATTTTCCTTAAATTCAAATAATTTGTTCTCAACAAAAGACTTGAATCAAATTCAGAACACCGTGTTTTATTGACTTATGTTCTATTTTTGTGCAAGAATTACACCAATAGTTACACCCATTTATGCTGCTATTACAGGTTACTTACAGCCATTGAGTCTCCATTTCAATAGAATGTTAAAGACAATGTAAAGACACTTGTGTGATTTTGTTGTGTTCACATCGTCGATGTAAATCTTCGAAAACGTGAAAATATTATAAAACTTCTGTCTTTGGTGTAACCAGTTATGCGCCCAAACGTTTACATTTTCCCATCGGTATGCTTGAAGATGGCAAACAAAGAAGCTGGTCCTGGACTGTTTGATAATAGTACTGATTTTTCATACACCATGCTGGAGATACTTGGAAAATATTCATTGAGAGGGAAGATGCCTGTGGCATTACCAGTGTGGTAATATCTGTGGTATTAAGTGTAGTTGGTGTATCAAATGCTTTTATTTCAATCATTTTCTCATTGCTTACCATTATGTTGGTGATTTTTCAGACTACATGCCCACTGAATAAATTTACACACAGTATTCGTGTACCATTATACGAATTCTACCCACGTGCACACCTGTACCAGTGTCGCCATCTGTTGGCTATGAGTATAACGACGTGAGGCTACCCACGTGCACCCCGTAATTTGACTACCCATCACCAGGGCCGAATTTACCACTAGGTCCTAGGGACGCTACTTTCACAGGGGTGCACTTTACAAGAAAAAAATGAGAAATCACTATTTAAAACGCGAGACGAGAAATAATATTTAGCGAAAATAATTAAAGACTATGTAGGGAGAACGCTAAACACCATCACCCTTTACTCTTATTTTTGTCTTTGTACACATCAATAATAATTTTTAGTCAATGCTACGTGGCACCCATCTATATCACAGCCAATGTGCAACATGAACTTTGTGTTGAAGCACTCCACACGCATGAAGTCGTAATTTACGTTACATTTTTGTATATGGTGAAAACTGAAGTTTCTTTTCCTAACCTGTCTCTTTGGGTCCACCGGTCGCTACTTAACCTTTCATACCCTATGCGGTCTTATCCAAAGATGTCTAAAGGCCTTAAATATTTCAAATATATCCTAACCTGTCTTTTATGACAGTAGAAACAATAGAAACAGGCCTTATTTCCCTCCTAACTTGACATTGTATCTTCAGGAGATAAATGTTCCGGTTGTAGCGAATGATTTTTGTTATTGTCACATTTGTACACCCCTAGAAAATCTGTAACTTTAGGAGCGACGTATTTTTATGTGAATAAAAATAATTTTGTGTTACCTTCTTCTTCGGTATAATTAACATGTCTCCCACAAGTCGTCGCCCCATCACAAAGTGACGTATCTCAAAATTTGGCAGTTTTGAGTTAGGACCGTCAGAATAAGTCATTTTCCGTATATGTGCTTGTCTCATATCGACGTATCTCATTGATAGGCAGTTCAAAAGTTAGTAACAAAAGTAGATTACAAGAACATTAAAAAGAACATGGAGGTATTTTTCTTCAAATCGCTCTCCTGAAAAGTTTGAAAAAATGTGATACGTCACTTAGTGATGAGGGGCGACGAAGTATCCTACAGTAACGCAATTATTTTATTATTAATATTATTGAACTGTATTTTGTAAATAACCACATTAGCAGAATTAAATAATTATTATCTTGTAATTATCATTAAATGGCGAGAGGACGGAGGAGAATAGTTTATCATAATGTGAAGGTGGGAAGGGGAAAAGGACAGGAGGAGTGAGGATGGTGGGAAGGGGAAAAGGAAGGAAGAGGAGGATTTCTGGAAGTCATGGTCCTAGGACACCTAGACTTATAAATCCAGTACTGTCCATCACCATAGTAAGCAACAATGCAAGGAAGCTAGCACCAGCTATTTATAATATATAAATGACTTATCGCACGCAATCGTGCCCAAAACTTTTCCCTCAATTTCTTTCACACCACTTGACGATTTCATCTACTCTTCGACACATGAACTCAGTTTTGTATACTAATTTCAAAAGTGTATATATCGTCTCGGTTTGAGTGTTAGTTTAGAAGTTGAGATTTGTTGTGAAAACTGTGGCCATTGATGGATAGGTTTGAATGTGTCGGCTTCTTGTATGCACTGTTTCCAAGGCTTTCGTCAGGTTTGTGTCGAATCACGATATCCAAAATGACAGGAAGCCGTCTTCTCCTTTCTATGGGGTAAATTTTAAATTGGAATGGCGGCTATTGAGATATTCGAGAAATGTATATAATACCTCTTCTTGCCCATTGGGTAAGACTACTAGCATATCATCAACATATCTGTATACTAAAGAAAAAGAGAGGTAGATATTGATAAAACGAGAATAAACGGCCGTTGTAGTAATGTATTACGATTATGTGGATAAGCAAAACGTCTGGAATACCATTACATCCACGAAACCACAATGCAGCAGAGCTGAAATCGGGTCACTATTGGTGACCCGGAGACCCAGTCCGAAACGTGACCCGATTGACCTGGTCTTGATCCGAATGGCTTGAGACCCGGCCTTGCCCGAAATCACCAAACTAGACTAATTCAGAGTCCCGATGATCGAATCTTGACACAATTGACCCGGTGGCAAACTCTTGACCGGTGAACGGTCTTGTCTCTGCGGTTAGAATCAATTAATATTAGACCCTATAAGTTGTGAGATTCCTTGAGAAGTGAGCTCTTCTACGAGGACTTATTTGGAGAGTTTTAAAAGATTTTAATGCTTTTATTCTATTTAACACTTACACTTAAAATTCTTTCAGAATAGTCTTTCAAGGAGGGAATTTGCACACCTCCGGCAACATTTTTGTTCTTTCCGGGGATATGAGACTATCTCCATATGCTATTACTATTGTTAATAACCTATGTTACTATTGTTAGTAACAGCGTCGTATTTCATGTGCTCTGGTAACACCTTTGCTCCTGATCACCAGAGGAAGAAAAACTGTTCAAACCCAACTGTGTATAATATCATTAAATCTCTGCTTCACCCCTTCGGGTCACCCGGTCAGATGGGGTCCCAAGCATAGAACCGGCGACCCGGTCCAAAAGTTGACCTGAATGGCCCGAATGACCCGATTAACCCGTTTCAGCTCTTCAATACACTACGTCAATAGCTTGGAATAGATAATGCAATGAGAGCAATAATCTAATGGAGTAGGTGACTTATTAAACGTAAAACCAGCAGAACAATCACCCTTTTACATTAAAAATCACTTCAGCTAACCAATGGTAGTTTAAGCAACTTCTCAGCGCTGAAGTACATTAACAAATTTCAATATAGGAGAGAAAGCACCATCCAACAGGTCAAACATACAGTAATTTTGCTAGTGGGAGTTAAAGAAAATAAACATTAAATGGATTGAGTATTTTCCTTGCGCTGAGTGTACTGTTCAGTTACCTCGAATGCAATCCGTTGTTAATTAACCACAATGGTAATAAATAATTCACAATATTAACACAACAGGAAACAAAGCGTTCAACCTCGCGTACTCAAGCACTTGCTTTATTGAGTTCCCGCGATTGTTAGTTGTATTCATTACTCTGTTAATGCAAACTGCCTTCCCACTTGTTGGAAATCTGCTATCGACATTACTGTTTAGGAGTAAATATAACACTGCTCCCTGAGTAGCTCGAAAACAGCCTTTGCATAACTTTAAACCTATTACTTACAGCCAACAAATACTCAACATCAAGAGAACACACTGACGTTCGAAATAAGACTTGTGAAAGGTTACAGTCTATTCACGTGTGCTGTATATACGCACCTCATTATTAAATTATCCTAATTCAAACCGTGCAATGTATGATCAAATTTATGCAATATGTTTTCTCAATTCAAGTAGATGAATAATTTATGCAGCCATCGCATACAGGCCTTAAAAATGGTTTTCTAATTGCAATATCGTTGATATTCTACAATAATAATATTCATAGAGTAATTAACACAAAATTCAACTTTAATCAGAAAAGCAAAAGAACCTAAACATGAACATTTCGTTGATAATTATTGTAATAAAATATTACAATATTAAACAAATACAGGACTCAGAAGTATAAATTAACATTAAGTAGACTAGTATATTTAATTCTGATTCAGAGCTTGAGTGAATCAAGTTCATTATTCTCGTATACTGTTTCTACTTGTAAACATTCCTAAAGAGTCGAATGGACAGGAATATATCCACACCAATCCAATTTTTGCGCTATCGTCAATGAATTAATGATTTTAAACTAGGCTAATTTCGAAGCAGCTTCATGAATTCTTTGTGTTTCTGAAATGAGATACGAACAGCTTTCGATACTTTAACATCAGTCAATTTTATCAATGCACATTGAACTACCAACAATAATTTTGTTTGATTTCGCCATGGTCACTTGTCCAAACTTTCTCATTTGTAATTAATTTTACTTGCTTCATATTTTCTGTTTGAAACCGACTTACCGGTATTCTTATTTGATTCGAAGTGATTCACACAAGTACATGAACCTCTCAAAATTAATCTTAAAATTGAATCACATATGCCAAGTTGCATAAAAAAAGTTAATCCTGATACAGGATTAAATCTACACGTCATAGATAAAATATTTATAGAGATATGTGTAGCGGATTCCCATTCTTTCTTTTCTTTTCATGCCACCTGGTGTTAGTCAAGTCGAATTAGGAATGAAGTTTTATTAGCGCTCATTATCACGAAAGCTTTTGTTGCTTGCTTTACTTACGATTTGGGTGAATAGCCAATTGAAACGCGTGGTATTATGTGGTGTAGTTTTATTACGTGATGTAACACGCGTTTCAATTGTCTATTCACTCCAATCGCAAGCAAAGCAAGCAACGCAAGCGTGTTTGAAAATCAGCCCTTAATAAGCCATGCGCAATATCAACGATTTTAATCTATTCGGGGCAAATAAATTGAAGTTCTCATTCCATATCATTTTTCGTTTTTTAAATCGTATGCAGAAACAATTATTGTATACATACCTAGTTCGGCTGAACGGACATCAGGTGGCGAAAACGAGAACGTTTTCGGTGCAGTATTAGGTCGGCTTTTCATGTAGGTGCTAGCCTCGTGTTTTTTCTTCCGCTTTTTATGAGTAGAAACCTGGATCAATGTTTATAGATGTTAATTAAAATTAGCTTTTCAAGATTCCAATGTTTTTCTGCATATGTTTGGTACTTTCAAGAATTGAAAACACGCAGTGTGAGTACCAAGTCTTCTTAAGGTGAGGGCCCGCGAATTATAACTTTTGATGAATGTGTATATTGCGATTGGCTTATTCCTACTTTTTAAACTGTGTAGATAATCTCCTGAACTTCTATCAATATTCATGAAAGGGAGTAGATTCAGTAAAATAGTTATAATGATAAAATAAATTTTGTCATTCTTCTTTTTACTGTTGATGTTTGTAAAGTTTGCTTTGTGGGTATATATTGGCGTCTTTGTCATAACGTAAATGAAAATTAATATTAATATAGCAACAAACCAAGGAATGTATGGCCAGAATCTTAAGTAACCCCTCGTGAACTTCATGTCATAGAAAACTTAAATGCACAATAATGTATGAAAATAGAATAGCAGAGGGTAATTCAGAGTAATTCAGAATAGCAGAGGGAATAATGTATGAAAATAGAATAGCAGAATAGAGGGTAATTCAGAATAGCAGAAGGAATAATGTATGAAAACAGAATAGCAGAGGGCAAAAGACTGTTATGGAAGAAAGGGATTACGAAACGGTTTAATTAATAGAAAAATACAAACTTGCCCCTTACGTCAAAGTGCTTCAATTTCGCTCCACCCCCAGTTAGAATTGCTATGAGTTTCTAAGTTTGATTCTCGGTTGGCGCCAATATATATATAACAACATGCCTTTTCTCTACTTTTTAAAAAATGTAACTTTACTTTTTTTATTGTATTTATATACAATTGCTCCCCTTTGGATTCGTTTTGTATTTTTTTTACATTTTACAAGTTACATTAGTTAGGTTAGGGTAGAAAAGTCAGGTTAGATTTCTTTTTATGTACAAGCATTTTGAAATTTTACACACTTCACTGACCTAAGGGTTAGGTACGTTAGAAAAACCAGGTTAGATATCTTATTTTTCAGTAATCACTTTCTCTCAGTTGATAATATTACTGTCCAGAGAACGTGGTCGAAAAAGTCGTGAAAAGGATGGGTATTATTATCTATAAGGGCTGATTTTCATGAAAGCTTGCGTTGCTTGCGATTTGGATGAATAGCCAATTGAAACAAGTGTTACACTTACCTTACAATAAAACACGCAATAAAACATGTGTTTCAATTGGCTACTCACCTAACTTACAAGCAAAGCAAGCAACGCAAGCTTTCATGAAAATCACCTCTAACACATAGGGTAAACGTCTCTTAACTTGACACTGTCCTGTTATTTGCACTCACAAGATTTTTTTAATTAAGCTCAAAACCAATTTGGAGAAGTTGATATTGTTCCGAACACATTGCTTATTGGTTTTTTTTATGACTTCTGCACACGAAACACGTAAATTTTTTGGTATTGGTCGTGTTTAAAATGATAATTTCAAGGATGCTTCGTTAAGTTACAAATTGAACCTATCAAAATCTAACAAGCAAACATACTGAGGGGTCAGAAAAGAATTATATATTTTTCTTCCGTCATGAGTAGAATGTCAAAGTATGTGACCATGCAAATTTTGACCACTAGAGCGCAATTACTTTGGGAGATATCGATGATATAACAGTCAAATTCTGTCTGTGGAAAGTGATCAAAACGTGTGGAAATATCCCTATGTTCTTAAATTGGCGAAAAAAAATTGAAGGCAAATACACAGTAATGGCTACTGGGTGGAAGACGCTACCTGCTTAAGGGTACCTTTTTCATGGCCGCCATATTGAATCTCGATTGATTTTCTTAAATGGGAAGAGGGTCATGTAATATATCATTTTGGGCTAGAATTTCACGGGAAATACGTTTGTGAAGTCAGTTTTGCTGTAAATGTATTATTGTGGGAGATAAGGGTATATGCCACTTCTTTGCGGGTAATGATGCAATAGCCTGAAACCACCCATTTCGTTTTGAAATAACCAAGGAAATGAAACCCAAATGCATACAAATTGTTCCTGGGTATAGTGGCCTATCGATAGGGATTTGTATTCATTTTGGTTTCATTTCTTCCGTTATTAGAAAACGAAATGATGTTTTCAGGCTATTGCATCATTACCCGCATAGATGTGGCATATACTCAATCTCCCACAGAAATACATTTACAGCAAAACTGACTTCACAAACGTATTCCTCGTGAAATTCTAGCCCAGAATGACATATTGCACGACCACCTCCCATTTAAGAAATCAATCAAGATTCAATATGCCGGACTTCAAGATGGCGACCATGAACATACCCTATAACAGGTAGCGTCTTCCACCCAGTATTCATTACTGTGTATTTGCCTTCAATTTCTTTCACCAATTTAAGAACATAAGGATATTTCCATACTTTTTGATCACTTTCCACAGACAGAATGTGACTGTTATATCATCGATATCTCCCAAAGTAATTGCGTTCTAGTGGTCAAAATTTGCATGGTCACATACTTTGACTTTCTAATCATGACGGAAGAAAAGTAATATAATTCTTTTCTGCCCCATCAGTATGTTTGTTTGTAAGCAGATAAGCTAAGAACTGTACTTTCATATCTCTCTAGTTATTTGTTGCTATAATGTAATTATTGTAGTGTTTTCCTCCTTTAACAACTAGAAGGATGCTTAGAGACCCCTTAGCATGTATGCTTATGTAAATTATGCAAACTAGTTATTGCTACTAGGGTCGGGGGTTTGTAATAACTGGTTTGCCACTATTTCCACAGTGCTCATTTATTTGGCATGGAGACAAATAATTAGCCATTTTTTTTAAATAAAATTTTCAGATTTCTAACAGCCATTCTAACCTACGATCGCTACTACTTTCATGTAGGACATTGCTTCATTTGGTAAGGTTGCTACCCCAGGTAGCACACATACCTGTTTTCAACGTTGATTTTAGGTTCAGTTCGTTGATTAATCGTTATCGGTTGAAATAATTGCATTATTTTTTCAACAAAAACGTCATTGCGTTGATAAGCCTTTAACACAACGTGTATTCAATATGTTATTTTCAACTATGATATAGATTTTGTTTATTGTGTTGCTTGCTAATGTTAAGTAAAAAGTATAATTAAAAACTAATTGAATGGCACAAACTAATTTTTGTATTCTTATGTGCACATTGAAAACAATGAATTTTAAGCTATATTTCAACGAAGATAGAATTTCATTGATAGGGCGTTAATGTGACGTGTTTTCAACTTTCTTTTATACTATATTATATAATTAGTTTTACACGTGTATTTCTAATTTAATTAAAACAAATACAATTAAATAAACTACATTTTTATGTTCTCATTTGCATGTTGAAAACAGATTGAATTGTAAACTACATTTCAACGAACATTTAATTTCGTTAATAGGGCGTTAATGTTTTCAACTGTGAGATAGATTCCGCGTTGTATGCGTTTTTCTAAGGCGACATATTACACTTATTGAGAAATACAAATTTAATAGTGCAGCGATGGTCAAGGCGACGAGCTACCAACGAGGAGTGCGGAACATACCTGGTTAGAACCCCACAGCAGCGGTTGGATAATTTACTGTTGGAAAATGAACACCATATATCATGATGGAAGCAAGGTATAAAATGAAACTAAATGTGTGTATACCAATAGATAGCATTAATGTTCTGTTTTGGCCAACTGAACCAGTTTCTTCATCGTTTCTTCTCAACCATTATTCAACGTTTAATAATGCGTTGAACAGGCGGACATTTCAGTACATTTAAAACGTTAAAAGAAAGTTTTAGTACAACGTTTAATTCACGCAATTTCAACGTTTGTGTGCTACAGGGGCAACTACTGCCTTTCGAAAACGTATAGTGAACGTGAGTGCCAACAACTGCACATGAAGGGGGAGCCAACTACTGGCTAGAGGATGCCAACAGTAGGTAATTTTGCTGTTTTAAAGAAAATAATAAAGAAATCCATATTCTGCATTTTTAATGTTTCACCGTAACATTAATTTCGTCAAAGATCACAGAATTTACTATTAGCCATGAACAGAAACGTAAAGCAGCAGTAGATCTGCACTTCAAGTTTCATAACGACAGTGGTTAATAAAAGTTGCCAATAACTGGTACGCTTACCCTATATTAACTAGTGGTTCAAGTTAACTCAATGTTTAAATGTTTTGAGCAACTGAAGTTTCAAGTACCTTTAAATAGTATTACTATTATTATTAGTAGTAGTAGTAGTAAATTTCCGAGTTGGAGTTACTGGTCTCCCACCAGGCGCCTCCCTAGGTGGCGGACAGGGAAATACCGACCAGATATGGTGGGTGCCTAGTTTGACTGGACTAACACCAGGTGGCGTTGAAGTAAAGGAAGGAATGGGAATTCGCTACATATACTGTATCTCTATAAATGTTTTATTTTTAACGTGTAGATTTAATCCTGGATGAGGATTAACATTTTTAAGGCAACCGGGCCTTAAAGACAAATTAAATGTGACAATGGATATCATAAATTGTAAGTTTTTATAAATATTGCTATAAATTTCTTAGTTTTAGCAAACCATATACATAAGGACCAATTTTAGTAATTTGTAACATCCAATTATCCTGATTACATACACTGTAATTTTTAACACCTGAACACAAGTAGAGTACCTACGCTCAAGTGGGATTTTGAACCAGAGATCTTGTAACTTTTAAGCTAAGTAACTGCCTCAGACCATTATAACCTCACTCATTCCATGCAAATGCCGGTGTGGTACCTACTAACTAGTCCCTGGCCCACTAGCTTCCAGCTTCCTCTCCTCCACCTTATACTGGCATGAGATTCCTAAGGGCCATAAATAAATTCAAATTCAGACTATTGTACTCTGATAATCAGTTCTTATTTACTATTAATTTAATATAGAAATTTTACTGATACTTGTTTTTTTAGTTAAAATTTGTTTCTCATGTTTTCTTGTACTTAATACATTTAGAAAAAAAAATGTAATTGATGCAATTCTAAAACCTTCAAATATCTTCATTTTGTACACAACAAAACAAAATTGATAGGTCTGTACTTATTTCTAGTGACTCCGCAGAGGTTCATTAATGTAAACAGAAACTCTATTAAGTCGTAGATTGATATTTTCATTACACAGAACCAACAATGGTCGGATAGATATTAAGGTCGATACGTTGTCTCGTCTTGTAAACCTAAGACCAGCAGAACAATATCCCTTTTACATTAAAAATGACTTCAGTTAAGCGGTAGTAGTTGAAGCAACTTCTCGGCACTGAAGTACGGTAGCAAATCTCAATATAGGAGAAAATCTATCAGTCAACAGTTCAAATATAACAATAATTTGATAGTAGGAGTTTAAAGAATTTAAAGAATTCAACTATCTTTAAACTTTTGGCACCAAGCTACTCTGCATTCGTTTGTTATGGCTGGTGTGTGAAACTGAATTGCAAAATAAACATGTTTTTTTTTACGGGGATATCACCGTAACTGTAAAAGATACTTCACCCTAAGGTTAATCGTAGATCTACGGTAACAAAGGGCAGTTTCAATGCTATACTTCTGTACAAATAACATAAATTGTACCAGATAACATTTTTCTTATAATTATGTACATCATATAGTTGCAATGTTTGTGTCATTTTGAACTATATCACATGCGATGCGGGTTCGACCCCCCACGCCGAGTATATTGACTATACTTTTATAAGAAAATACTCATTTCCAGTAGGCGAACTACCACGATGGTGCTTTCAATAGTAAACCTGACCGCCACCTTGCCAATCCCTATAACGGAGGAGTGCTCGCCGTGATATGTTATCCCTCCAACTTTTGAATGTTAAGCTCCTATTTTTTTATTTTTAAAAACGTGCGAATTGAGATCCGTTGATGTTACTGGCATAAAATATGGCAATTTCATAGACTTGTGGTACCGAGAAATGCCTATCACTAGAATTTTGGTTTCTCAGTACAAAAGGTTTGTTTCTTGTCCCAATTACACTGCAAACATAACGCTTTATTTGTTTGTCAAAATTAGGGTGGCCCTTAGGAGATGGTTAAAAAACTAGATACATTGAAAGGTTAAATAAAATTGAAGTGAAAGAAGGTGTGGAATCTTATTTTTTCTAAATTAACCACCTCTTTCGTAGTAATTTCTAAATGATTAATAGGTTGAAGTGACAAATATGGATAAAATACATAAAAGTTAATTAGAAACTTAATTAATCAATCAGAGTAATGATTACGTCCAGTTTCCAAACAGCCAATAACAAGACCATTAGCGACATTGGTTCACTATAGATACTAACTTAACGTTGGTAGTGAAATTCTTTAGAATGTGCCCCCATATTGTTGATATTCCTGCCCCATCCTCGAGCCCTCTTCATTAGATTTTTTTTCTGCAGGAAGACTTTAAAACGTCACTACATATTCCACTTTCACTGTCTCCTTGTAAGTTGGAATTGAAATTGAATTGCATTTTTATGGCCTTTAGGCACCTACGGCTCAGGCCGTTGTACGTTGGAGTTCATACTTAACTCTGGAAATATTAAGCCATTGTAGGGGCGCTTCTGCCAGATTTAGATCTTTTCAGAAAGGAATCTAGCGTCTAAAAATTTACGATCCTGAGATTCAGTAATACTTTACAAATTTGAAGGTATCTTATATTGAAACCATCAGAATGGTGGGAAGTTAAATATTTTCGGTTAAACAACTCTAAGCACGATAAATCAGCGTCCGGCTCGACTGTTAAGCCGGACACAGATCATGACCGTCAAAATAGGGCTGTCCGGCCAGAAGCAGTGTTTTTTAACTTATTGCTTTACTTACAGCGGAAAGAAATCAAATGAAGACAACAGGAAAAGAGCGTGCTTTGTTTATTTTCTTGATCTTACAGGGGAGCGATTTAATGTCCACAATTAGCATTGTATATACCTGCACCTCAAATGAAGATTTGCTTGTAAGAGACGAACTACACATATTCTCTTTCTGCATGATAGCTTGTTAAAAAGGCCTTTAACATATAGTCCTATTACTTCAATTTTGCCAACAATGGACAAAGCACGTTGTTTTTTGGTGGTCTTCAAATTGTATCAAGTAACATGTTCTAGAATTATAACATGTTCTGATTGAAATCTTTGTCATCCTGGACAACTCATGTAAGGAGAAATTATAGCCACTGATGGCATAAAGGGCTCCAATTTCATAGTAGAGTTGTGACAGAGAGAAATGTCCATTGACAGGACATTTCCTTTCACACCGTGTGATTTCATAGATTCATTGGTTACGAAAGAATGTTCACTACAGTGACGGATCCAAAGAGGGGCGCACTCTCCTTAAAGGGAAATTCTTTATTGTTTATACAATTTTATTTCAATAATATATATATCAGTAAAAGCTTCGATTTCTTTCCGGACAAATCTAGTTTATCTATAAATATCAATTTTGGGAGATACCGCTGTCACATTCCAGGATAAAACGTAGCAATATGAAGATAAATATGTTATATTTATAGTTTAAAAAATTCACTTGGTCAGAAATGTCGAAAAGTCCATGATCTATTCCACCTGCGCTCCCCTTCAAAAACCTGGATTCTTCACTGTTTTATCATAGTTCACCAAAAAGATATCCGAAAGAGGAATTATATTGCGAAGTTACCTTCCACAGAATATAGACTAAAAATGATGTTACATTGTGTAAGTTGGAGCCCTTATAATCCAACGCAATGCTTTTAACTTGCTTTCTACAATTCTAATAAATTCAGGAAGTTTATCAGTTAACTATGCGAAGCTTTACTTTTTGTTAATGAAAGAAGAGAAATGTGCAAACCACCTCTAATTGCACTCTACATAATTTATAAACTTACTTTAACTTAAATCTATTTTCGTTTCCTTATTAACGCATTCACATTCTAACATCAAACGTATCCTCATTCACACGAAAAATACATGAACCATTGCACTTACAAACGCGAAAACACTCTTTGTCACCCTTCTTATTCATTCTTAATTACTTTGCCTTTCATGTTGGTAGTTTCGTTTCTATCGTGAAATTACAATATGCTAGGACTTCCCCCATAGTGTAATATTAATAACTTAAATTTTATGCCTTTTAAAGTTTTAATTGAATTTATTTATAGCCTTTAGGTCATAATTGGGAATGAGGCCGGAATACGGTTGGGAGAGGATGTTGGAAAGTAATCTACCAGGACCTAGTTCTGAAGGTACTACCCCGATATTTATCTAGTGTGACTGAGGTAAAACCCTGGAAACGCCTCAGTCAAAATCAGCGGCTTCTACTATTTAATGCCAGCAATAATTTGTGTTATTTTCAATGTGAACACCATTTGTAATTGGTAGAGAACAAAAATTGAACGTCGGACGTTGCTGGGGAAAAAGTAAAAAGTTCTGGTACTTCGAGTATTAGAACTCATGCACATGGGAATCAAAAGTGCTATAACCATGTGACTCAAACCCCTTGTATACGAGGGCTACGCTACACAGCTTTCAATTCAGGCAAGTTCTTTCACTGCCGCGATTTTAACAAATTAATCTAGCGTATTTCCTTTCCGCATTCTAGAAAAGATAAATTTACGAAGTTAATATTCGTACTACACGACGACTTCACTCACTAAGCTCTTTCCGAAATTATACAGGAAGGTAGGCTATGCTTTCTTGGTACCGTGAGTTCTCCTAGTAAGAGCCTATTGCTACAGAAAAAGGCAGACAAAACAAAAAACAAGGCATTATCCCAAAGGAACAGCGAAACCTTTGGAGTTTGTGCAATTGTAGGTACATATTATGTTCTACACAGCCAAGAAACGTATTTTTGCAACCAAAAAACGATGCATTGTAATTGAATCGTTGAGTTTGAAAAAAATATTAATTGTAGGCGTGTAGAAATAACAATACACAATCCTTTTTGTGGTATGTACATTTTTATTGCTCTTTAAAGATGGTGGAGTTCCTTCCTTTTTCAAATCAACGAGAAAACGGAACTCCTACGTTAAAACATTGCAGTAAAAATATTGGATTAATAATAAGGAGATAATGTACTAAATCCAAACAGTAAGAAATATCAAGAAACACATTTGAGGAGCAAACAAGCAAAACCTCACATGTTCATATTTTTTATAAAAAAAGTTTTGTTCGTTTTAAGACCTGAATAAAGAGCTCCATCGAATAATACAAAACCATTTTCTGAAAGAAGTACATATCCCATCGTAATATGTACGTCCTTGATAAAATCACTGTGCATGGTTTACTACTACCCTTCATTAAGATCTTAAACACAACAAAACTTCTTTTAATCAGAAAATGGACATGTGAGGTGTTGCTTGTATGCTTTTCATTTCCGAAGACTTGTCAGTTTTACAACTGGAGAAATAAGATTCCAGAATTGATGTGCCTAGTTAGGGGAATAGGTAATTCGTATCCTTAATCAAAAGGACATCTCGGTTTTGCCTTCGCCTTTGTAACAGACCAGACAATCAATGAAATGTTAAACTACAACATATACTGGCGTATTAGGCCTGTATATCAAATATTGGTACTATACATAGTAACGTGGTTGCTACTTTTGATTCTCAGAATACGCCACGAAAAAAATTGCCCATTGAACACTGACATGGTCTCGCTAGCATCTATATGATCTACAAGGAGATACGAAAGCCGAGTACCGGTAACCCGATGCTTCAGGTTCGGATCCCCGTGCACACCACCACACCAGCAAGTACAAGGGTATACAGTATACAATTAATCACGTTATTTTTACGAGCGGTTGGACTCTGCCCTTTAACTAAATGCTTTAAATAATGAGAGAACACAAGAATCGGCTAGCAGAACGAAAATTCTATAAATTTCGGATACAAATTTATTATAACGAAATGTGCAACAAGAAACAAAGCCAATATGGCAACAACATACAACAACTTCTGCAATTATTTCACATGCACAATACTCACCAACATACACTACCTGTCTTACTCCGAAAATTAACAGGAATCTACCAGGTGTATGCATAAGTAGTTTCCGGTTTAACTAAGAGATGGCGCCAGCGAAAAGTACGCAGCGTAGTCATTTGACACATACGTCATTTTGTTCGTCTGATATTAAACTACAAACACACACAAGTTGAGTAAGCCAAACACTAGCGTCTTTGTTTTATCGTTCAGTGATCATGTCGAAGTTTGTGCCTGAAAAAGAACATTTGCGTCACGCATTGCTTTTCTTATTTAATCAAAAGAAAAGGCTGTTGAAAGTCATCGTGTGCTGGTAGAAACATATGGTGAACACGCTCCATCGATTAGAACATGTGAGACATGGTTCCGACAATTTAAAAGTGGTGATTTCAATGTGAAAGACAGTGCGCGCTCTGGTAGACCACAAAAGTGCGAAAACGAGCAATTGCAGGTGTTATTGGAGGATGACCCAACTCAAACTCAACAGCAATTGGCAAAAGCATTAAATACGTCACACGAAACAATCAGCAGACGTTTACGAGCAATGGGAAAGATCAATAAACTGGGTAAATGGGTCCCACACGATTTGAATGAAAGTCAAATGGAAAATCGC
>JAGDQP010042608.1:0-16493 GCA_022664845.1 Lepisma saccharinum
AAGGGTCTTACGTCCTTACAACATGAAGAAAAGTTACCATACTTTATAATAAGAGCCATGATGCGCTAGAAGGCTGTTAATAATAAGAAAGGTGCGGTTTCGTTTAGGCGATGGTCGTATGCGATGACCACATTCAGCGAATGCGTGCGACGGAAGCATTTCATAGGGTAGTTTCGTTTGTGCATTTTGCGCCGCGCGACGCCTTACTATACTTTATACAGTATACGATTTACTTTTCGTGCATAACTAGTTTAAGATCATTCTGTAAACAATATTCCTTACAGTAACAGAATTTTAGACATGATTACAAACAACTATAATAATATAGACAGCATTTTAAGTTAAACTCAACTTTCATTCAATATTAAACAGTAGTGTTTTACTTCAAGTTTCTGCAGTACTCTGCTGCCATCTATTGAACACCCAACTTACTACATCTATGCATGCATTCTCTTTCTTTCGGCTTTTACCAACAATTTCATAGCATTTTCGTCCAATTCTTGACGTAGCTTTCAATCCGCATCTCTGCTGAAGTTCATATTTGGCACAAAATAGTTCCGAATTCAGAGAACACAAGAATGTAAACTGCATAATTCTCTGCAACGCACGCGATTGCTGCAGCTTAACTGGTCTCCGAGGGAGTCGTTCGAACAGTTGCATGCGACATCATGCGTCCGATGCACTAACCAAACCGACTCCACTGATTTCCCTTCAACGTGTTAATGCATTGACGCGTGCAGCAGTTGCTTGCGATCATCGTATGCAATCATTCCAGATATTTAGTTAGAAGGTGTATGTCACTTCACAATGAACATGTATTAACACAATTTTAGTGCCTAATTAGACAAGAACTTACGTTCTTTGATATTCAGGAGTAACTGTTGCTGGGAATTTGAATTTTATTTATGGCATTTAGGCATCTAAGGCTCAGGTCGAGATAGGGGAGGGAAAAGGATTCAGGAAGGTGTCGACCAGGTACCATCTCGGCATGTTGAAGGTACCATCTGGCATTTTCTGGTGTGACTGAGGAAAAACCTCAGTTAGGATGGTCGGCCGCTGGGATCGAACCCACGACCTCCTGAATGCTACGCCAGTGTCATTGGAGATGTCACGCTGCAAACATTCATAATAGCCGGCCATGTTTGTATTCCACCTGCCTTCATATTAATGTTCCATGGTTTTTATATCTTGATGGACGCGTTTACGTTGTTCCTCACTTATGACACCAAGATTTGAGGGAAATTCGTGGCTGTGCATGAAATACAGATTGACATTCACATTTACTTGTACTACTGTAAAGCCATGCACGAAATTTCAACTGAAACCTTGAAGATGTCAGCACTGTAGTGCCCAAGAAAGTTTGTAATCACATCAGTAAATGCACACCATGCGTTTCATGCTGTTCATTGTTTTCAAGAATAGTGCATATTTCATTCGAGACGTTATTTAGGGACCGTGAAAGTACTACCTTCTATTTTCTCATGCTCAGTGGAGGAAATTTCGTGCATGTTTACTTGAAGCAAGTGCCATCTTGGTCCGGAGCCTTCATATACTGCTCCACCAAGCCCAACGTAATGTGAAGTTGAGGGAATGAAACTTTTTTAAAATCCACAAGAATCTCTTTTTGGATATTTCTTTCCTGAGCTCACAACTTATGAACCCAGTAATTGGCAGATATATATCACACACAAAGTCGTTTAATTCTGCTTGAGTGAAAAGCTTGCAAGTAGTGAATTCATCACCTGTGAAGACATCTTTATCATTTCTATCTGGATTTGCGGCGGCACAGGAATCATCATCGCCCCTGGAAGTTCCAAACGTGGTGACAGTATGTAGAAATTTCATCACAATGAGGAAAAGATATTATAGCAAAGGATAGGTTAGGATACTGAAAGCCATATTTGAATTTTTGTTCATAGTTGATCTATTTGGCACACAGTAATAGATAATTTTGCTGTTCTCACCACACCATTAGGACTTTTTCTTTGACCTTTCGTCCACTATCGGAGGTTTTGGACATATGAGGCGTATGCGCGAACAAAAGTCTATGTTCCATGTTAAAAGATAGCTCATAGACTTTTGTTCGCGCATGCGCCTCATATGTTCTGTATACTTTTTGAGGTGCCCAGAGGTGGTCCTGGTCACCAAATTCAACTCCGAGATATAAATTCTAGACTTTTCTTACAAAATCAATAATATTTGCGCTTTATTTTGGTGTTGTGAAACAGTAACAAATGTAACAAAATATATTTGGGTCGTTCTTCCAAGTGTACACGATTTGACGCTTACTCGACATAAACACTTCATGCTCGATCTCTGAGAAGCAAAATATTATGAGTTTTTAAGATTTTAAGTATTCTCCACGCTACGCGGATTCAGTAAATGTACTTCAGAATGTAAGTGTTTCACGCTGCTTTTTTCAGATTCAACATTATTGATTTTGTATATGTTTTGCAACAAAGTAGGGAAAATTTCACATTACCACTTTTTTTTTTTTTTCGTTTATCTTCTACCTAGTTGTCCCTGTAAAGCATTTGAGGGCTCCTTATAGCATTTCTTACCTTAAAAACGAAACGTAAATAATTTTAATCGGCAAATAATATGCGAACTTTAATTAATTCAACATGGAGTTGGTCTTAAACTATTAAAGACGTTACAATTTTGCGGAAAAGCCTTACGTGATTATGAAAAATGGATATTATTTTTGGGTCACCCTGGAATTATTAAAAAAAAACATTTATCAGCCTCCAGTCAGCAAAATTCATGTAGACCAATGTTATCTGTATTCAACAACTGACTACACTTTTGAATAGTGTCATGACTTCTAAGTTATTATTATTATTATTATTTTTAAGTTAATTATGATAAAGAGCTTATTCAAGATCGAAGTATCAATGTTCCTTTAAGATAGTGGTAGATAATTCACTAGAAGTTCATTGAGTATACGGACGTAAGTGATAGTTATTACCTTTCTTCCTTTACGTCCGCAGGAATTACATTCTAAAACGCAAACGCTTCAGCATACAGCTGGAGAATATCAGCATATAGAGACCACCAATGTCTACGTGTAAATTAATATTCAAGTTTTTTTTTTTTTGTTTTTTTTTTACGTGGGTCGTGCCCTCTGGTTTAAGAGCGACGGTATTGATATATTCGAGAAAAAAATATATTGCTTAAATACTCTCTAAATACAAAGTGAGCAAATTGGCTGAGTTTCATAAGAAAGAGAGAGAAAAACACAAAATCTGTAACATTCCCAGGATTTTGTCATTTCAGAAAAATCAGAGAAAATTTTTGCACAGGAGTGACTTTTGACTATATCTTGCCATATGACCCCCCCACAATCCTATGCTTCGAGTCATATTTGCTAAACTAATTCACCTAGAGAGTTTCCGCGGGACATTAGGGTACTGCAGAGCAGAGTTTGAGAAGCATACGAATCTTTATTCATAGAAATATGTTCTTGACCGAATCTGATTTTTAAAAACAGTGTATGTGGTAGACTTTCTTCGCAAGTCTGGTCACCTATCAGTATATTGTCTTTTCAACTGACCTTAATTTGAGAAAGCCCTTTTCCTTATTCTTTTTCGATACAGGATGTGAGTGATCGTGTGGAGAAAGTGGATCAAGATTGTGTAGTTCTTCAGACACTCGAGCGGGGAAGCAGCGTTGTTGTGCGTGAAGACTGGAGGTTACATATTGAATCTGAAATCTCTCAAGATCTTCGGAAATACCGTAACTACAAAGGCCATAGCGTCCGCGATCTCTTGCGTGCTTTGAGGAACAAGGTAGGTACAGCATATGCATGATATTAACGTTAGTTGTTAAGAACTAAAATTACAGAACACTCAATAACATTCCCAGTGCGGCAGAATGAGCTCTTTGCTCCATGATGGCTTGCGTGGAGTTTCCTAGTAGATCCTTCTTCAGTGCAATTGATACTTCATGTGACCCCCTTCCCATTTGAAAAATATGACCTAACATTTACTATATGTTAGTGTTATTTGTGTGTGTGTGTGTTTGTTTGTTTTATTTGGTTGATTTGCAATGATATATTTCTGGTGTGCGAACGCTTTTTTTTTTCTTATTAATTAATTGTCATTACTTCATTGCTTTACGCTGTTTCGGCGTACGAAATGTTTCACAGGGACGCCTTCCCAGACTGAAAATTGTTTTCGTATATAATTGCGATGGCAAGTTTGTTGCAACGTAGCGAGAAGTTTCCGACGAGGATTGTTCGTTCACATACTACATTGTTCGCATACATACATTTGCGATGACAGCTTTACCGTAAACTTATTTCGTTTGCCACAGCAAAGTGTAATTACAATGATCTTTGCACAGTCTCTGCAGTGTAACTTAAATAATGTTCACCGTATGCATGCTGCATTAAACGATAAATAGAACGTTTCTTTGTAGACAACCATAACTTTGAATCATTTATTGAGTGAAGACATCAAATATAAGTAATGCGTTAATGAAAAGATAACGCGTGCATCTGTCTTGCTTCTAATTTTAATGACAAACAGGTAGTTAAAACCACAAATGTAGGAAGGGAGATTTTGCGTACTTGGATAAGACAGGTTTGGAGCGGGTCTCTGCCATATTTTTTCCGCGGAAAAGAAAAGTATTTGCTTATTTTATGTGCGGTTTCTTCCAAATCGATGTATTTCTGTCAATTTCAGCGCTGCCTGAAATACATTTAATGGGGGAGGATTTCACCTCTTCGAACAGTTTTCTCTGCAATAAGAAAGACAATTCGTCGTAGTCGTTTCTTTTAGTGTAGTTTTTATCTCCGAATCTTGTAAAAGATACCTTGAATCAGTAATTAAAGTAATGGTTCTCTGGAGTATCTATTGTTTAATGACTGTGCAGGATTAAATAGATATAACCTTATTTAAACCAACACTACTTACTTAAGGACTCAACTTAATAGAGTTAAGCCTTACAGTGTACCTTAAAGTAAACAGTTTTCATTCAGCATAGTAATACAAGGTAACCAAAAAAGTTTTTGCCGTTCTAGAGCAGTGATAAACAAAGAGCAATACAGTGGACGGTACATATCTTTAGGTTTCGAAGTAAGATCCATCAGCATCCAACACATTTTGCCAACGTTCCTGCAGTTGCACAATACCCTGGCGATAAACGTCGGCGGTCTTCGAGGCAAAGAAGTCCGTGAGTACGTTCCGCAGATCTCCCTCACTGGCGAAAGGTCTTCCACGGAGGTGATTGTCGAGGGAATGAAACAGATGGTAATCTTTTGGTACAAGGTCCGGTGAATATGGTGCATGGAACAATGTCTCCCAACCAAGTTGCTGAAGGGTCTCCCGGGTCCTCTTTGCCACATGTGGCTTGGCATTGTCGTGAAGGACCAGCACACCCTTGCGATTCACCAATGCCAGCTCCTTCTGCCGCAGTGCATGATGCACCATTTGCAACTGCTGTGAGTAGAGGTTAGCAGTGATGGTCTGACCAGGTGGAAGGATATCGTAATGCACCACTTGGCGACAAGTCCACCATACAGAGAGCATAATGTTTCGTGAGTGCAGAGGTGGTCTTGAGGTGTGAGGAACAGGGTCACGTTGCAACAACCAATGTCTGGTACGGTTGGGAGTGTCATAGAGGACCCACTTTTCGTCACCAGTGAGCAAGCGATCAAATATGGGTATGTTCAGGTGCCGAGTGAGCAAGGATAAACAGGCTGTCACTCGTTGTTCCTGACAGTGTGTGGGGTGCCCACTTGCTTAACCTGTATGACTTCCCTATCCCATGCAGGTGCAGTCTGCCTGTTTCAGCGGAAACATGGAACCTTTATGCATGTTTATCACACGTTAGACCACTGTCCTCCTCGATGGCTGCTTTCAGGGCCTCGTCATCCAACACATGTGGTCGTCCACTGCGAGGTTCATTAGCAAGACTCACATCTCTCGATCGAAATTTCTGGAACCAATGCCTGGCGGTGCGTTCGTTTACGGCATTCTCACCAAATGCCTGGTATATGCGGCGACTTGATGCGGTAGCTGACAGGCCCACTGTAAAGTCATACACACGCAAACAAGCTGCTTCGATACCTCCATTTCTCTTTTACACTGGACGAGCTATGACTTCTGTGTGTGAGCCCCGTGCCTGCCTGTATTACTGAAGGTCGATGGTCAAACCAACTCCCGATCGCTTGGCAGGCACGTGCGTCATTTCGTTTCCTCTCTGTGAGCGCATGATTAATAGGACGTCAAAAACGGCAAAAACTTTTTTGGTTACCTTGTAATAACAATGACGGAAAGAGGAAAGAATTTAAGAACTATAATAATAATAAATAAAAACAGTAGTCACGACTTCACCAGATCCTTCGCTACAGTTTATGTAGAATGGGTTCTTATTATTTATTTTCTTAACATGTTTTCTAACACTCAAATCTTTTTTTGTATCTTCTCACACTTTAGGTTCTTTGTATTGATTGGGGTTTTAGCTTGTACTTTTCTTTTCGGCCATTTGGGAAACATTACTGGACGACCAGTATCATATGTGGTAAGGTATTGGTATATAAAAAAAGAAGTCCCAGATACCAACATTTGCTATTGTATATGCATACTTTCCCACAGATCTTTAGGTAATTGCCATTGATAAACTTCCAAGTTTTTACGATTTGATGTTGTCACGGTAAGGAATTAATTTCAGCAAATGGTAAGCTACTAGATTATCACAAGATTCGCAGCCCAGTTCGTAATATACCTGAGAATTGTGTATAGTAAGTGTAACCAGTGGAGGCTGATTAGGGTCTGAAAAAAATCTCTCATTCATCGTAGACATCCAAATGTCACCGATATGCTTTCTTAGTCTTAATTGTGTTTGTGACATTCTTTCAGAAGATTATATCGGTGGGTGCGTGCAAGAACGTGATAAGTGACATTAAAAAAAAATAGTTACTTTCGCAGAATTCTTTACAGGTGTCTAACTATCTTTAAAAAAAAATAGTTGCCTGGGAACAATATTTGGTTGTCGAGAACATCTCATTTCTGTTCAATCTTTCACAAGGAACTTCATTACTTTATTCGACCTTTAAACCTATTCTCGAACCTAGATAAATGTTACTTACCCGGTTCTTGCATGCAGCCACAGATATAAATTCGTCAGTTATTGCTTTGGCGTTGGTGCTTTCTCTCAGTCTGCAGGTTGTTGCAAAATAACACCGACAAAATCACTTCACTAGATCCCTGAAATGAGAATAAGAAAAAAAATGTACTGACCAGCAGGGTCGCACTAATGCTTCGTTTCGGCACTATAGGCTGCCGAAAGCGTAGGAAAATGAACTGTAAAGCTTGTTGTTCCTATTACCATTAACAGTAGAAGTGAGGCGGCATGATACCCTACAAGACTTTGAGACCTGATCTATCTAAAAATGTATTTTCCAAAATTGTACAATGGATGCGCAAGGGATCCGAAAGGAAGTACTGGATTTACAGAAATTCTCTGAAGTAAGGGTAGGTCAAAATATGAGTGAGACTACTTTCCATCAAGTAACAATAATTCGTTTGCGCGAGGTCGATATCTCAAAGAGATTTCCTTTGTGGAATGGTTTTGTAAAAAGATCAACAGTAACAAACAGGCTTTAAAATTCCATACTTTTCAACAAACGTTTAGTGTATTCATCAATAACAGAGACTGTCATTGCTGGGCTAGATGCTGGTGATTACGTCTATTATTTTAATTACAGGGGAGTTACCGAGTCGCCGTAGCTCAGTGGTGTAGCTATCAGGAGGGTGTGGGTTCAATCCCAGCGGCCGACAATCCTGACTGGGTTTTTTCCATGATTTTTCCTTAGTCACACCAGGCAAATGCCGGTATGACACCTTCAGCATAGACCCTGACCGACACCTTCTCGAATCCTTTCTCCTTTCGTATTCCGGCCTGAGCCTTAGATGCCTAAAGACCATAAGTAAAATTTTTAAATTCACACGGAAAGTCGTCTTATTCGTGCTTAGTTCGACCCACTATTTATTTCAGAGACTGGGAATCCACTACATCCTTTGGGGAATCCCTTGCATAATTTTGGAATATGCATTTTTGGGTACAGAAGGTTGGAAATCTTTGAGAGTAACATGTCGCCTCAGTTCTACTGTTAACGATATTGGAAATACAAAGGACTCCAGTTCATATAACCACACATTCGGCACCCTATAGCTCCAAAACGAAGCATTTTCACACCCTTGAGGGTCTATACTTTTTATTATTATTAGTTTCGTGTCAGGAATCTCGTGAAGTGATTTTGTTGGCATTTCATCGCAAAATGGTGGAGCTATCAGATGGCACAATGCATATTAAATGCATCTTTTGAAGTTTTTTTTTTAATCTAGTAGATTTGACAAGTGATCTACATACAAACTTTTGCAATTCATCCGAGGTTACTTTTAGTACATTAAGTTTATTGTGTTGTAACTTGAAAACTTTATTTAATAGTTTCGAATTACGATACAATATCTGAAGCTTTAGAAAAGGTTAAATGTTTTTTTCCGTCAGCATACATTTCATTAAGTTATTAACCAAGACAGTTAAGATCAATTAAGGACTTGAAATGGACAACCATGTAAGTGCCACAAACGAAATTTTACACGAGAGAGGAAAACTGAAGATTTTTCTGCCTTGAACACACGTAACTGCCACATCTTCCGTAGCGATTTTAAATTATTTGCAATAGTCTGGAAATTTCAAGAATTTTTCATGTTAGGTTTGGCAATTCAAACATTTTAACATCAAAAACGCGATTTTTGGATTTGTTGCACTTACATGGTTTTCCATTTGAAGTCCTCAATTGAACTCTACACGTTTCTCATATAAACATTTATTGGCTTGATTCTTCAACATCGTTAGCTTATTGTTTTACTGATTGACCTAAGTTCTTGTACATGCGAGGAAATCGAAATCGCTCTGTAGTAACTAGAGTGACCATCAGAGGATTGTTTAAGACCCAGATTCTTTGACAAACCAAATAAAATAGAAATGCAAGATGTGAGATTCGTTGATATTGCTCAACAGTAAGTCGGTTGAGGTAACAAATACATATAAACAAACAAACAAACGAAAAGATTACGCTTAGTGCCGAAACGGCTTATAACAAGACTTTGCTGTCCACTAGCTTACATTGGTAGTGAAATTCTATAGAATGTGCGTACATATTAAACCTTTTACCTTATTGTTGATATTTCCCTCCTTCGCGAGCCGCTTTCAGTAGACGTTTATTCTGCAGGAAAGTTTTAAAAATGTTACAGCATCTTCAATGCTCCAAGTTAAAACAAAGCTAGAGTTGGGACTTAACTGTGGAACCATTAAGGTTAATATAAATCAACCATTTGCAACAAAAGATGAGAGGACTATCTCCGTACATGTGTCTAATGTATTTTTATCGTTGCACGAAATTTCAATGCTTCTCCTCCAAATTCAAGTCTAGAGAGTTTTAACTTTCAAGGAAGAAAGTTCATGACCAATTCAAGGGTTCGATTAATGCCGATTTTTTAGTTTCGTTTTTCTTCATTGTTGAAATCGCTTGATTGTTTTTGTGATATCAAAACCTATAAAAATAAAGCTCTTTCAACAATGAACAAAAACGAAAATAAAAAATCGGCATTAATCGAACCCTTGAATTGGTTATGAACTTTCTTTCCTGAAAGTTTGAACTCTCTGGGTTTGAATTTGTAGGAGCAGCATTGAAATTTCGTGCAACGATAAAAATATATTAGACGTATACAGAGGTAGTGCTGCCATCTTTTGTTGGAGATCGTTGCTTTACATTAACCTTAAACCAATTTCGTGGTTTTCTTGCCAGATCTGGAGGTTTATATATATATATATATAAAGGTCTAGTGGCTAAAAATTTACTATCTTGAAGTTTAGTAAAACTTACAAATAATTTTAAAAATCTGAAAACATCACAATGATGGGAATTTAAATATTTTTAAATGTAGAAACTAAAAGCAGAGAAAAATCAGCGTCCGGCTTAACTGTTCAGCCGGACATGAAACGTAGGATAAATGGCCACCCTAATACTAACATTGCTTTTCTATAATTATATAGGAGCATTAGAATAAGAAAATTTATTCTTTTTAGTTTCTTTTGTTATGATAGCTTACAGCTAACCAACTACTTCCCTGTGAAGCAGATCTGATCTATCTCACATAATGTTAGAATGTTTATAGCTAATACGTTACGTTTCTAATATTTATGCCTTTCTTATTTCAAAATAGAAACACCATTATCGCGAATTGCCACTGGACACGCAGCATATTCTGGGTTCAGTTCCGGAAGGATTTGTTCAGTACTGGATCTCCAGATTTCCACGTCTTCTCTTCCATACGTGGATCAGAATGCAGTGTGTTCAGAATGAGACTGTATTTTGTGATTATTATCATCGAGACTTCACTTTCACACAGGTATATTTATTTTCGTATTGTTATATATGGTAGTTATTTCAAGTGTATTTATTATCTGTGGAAAAACTTACTTCATATTTTGTAGTTATGTAGTTTTTGTTTCATAGTGCCTCAGTTACATTGTTCAAAAATAGTAAGTTCACAGCTACAGTTAATGTTTTTAGGATATTCTAACATAAATATAAGACACTGAGCCGCTGTAGCTCAGTGGTAGAGCGTTGGCGTAGCATTCGGAAGGTCGTGGGTTCGATCCCAGCAGACGACAATCCTGACTGAGGTTTTTGCAGGGTTTTTCCTGTCATACCAGACAAGTGCCGGGATGGTACCTTCCACATAGGCTCTGGTCGACACCTTCCCCTCCCCTATCCCGGCCGGAGCCGTAGATGCCTAAAGGTCATAAATAAAATTCAATTCCAAAATAAATATAAGAAATCTATAAATAACTTTCACTTCGAATTGAATTTTAAAGAGGTAAGACGCTTGTTGAAACTATGTTTATTAAACCAGTTTTATTTACAGTTCTTACATAAGGGGAAAGAAGTTGCCAGCCCCGTGATTCAGTAGTTACGGTGGCGCACTTGGGAACGGTGCTGGGGAAGGAAGCAGGTACAAGTCCTGTTACCAGCATCTTGAATTAACTTTCCTTTTTTTTTCAGTTTACTAGGTGAATGCCGAGATGGTACCTAGATTATGGCTCTGGCAACTGCCTTCGTCGTTCTTGCTCCCCGAAAGTGCATTCATTTAGCATCAAAAGATGCGAAATAATAAATAAATTGTTAAAGTAAGAAAAATGTAAATCTTATGGCGCCGCTGTCAATCACGCGGCAGATATAAAAAGAAAGATGTTCTATTTCGCTCCGTATCGACCCATTCTTTAAACATGTGACAGTTTTTATCCATAGTTGCCTGTTTAGCTCGTAGAAAATGCTTCTTTTTAAGTACATTTGACAAATGTGCAGAACAGAGCATGGAGATTCGCCTGAATCGTTCTCACTTGTTAGTTTAGGGGATCCGGGTTCAAAACGCCGACAGTCCTGACGGAAGTTTACCCGATCCCCCAGCTGCACTCTACCATTTTCAGGTGGTACACTTGCATTTATAGAAAATTGCCGTTGGGTACACGTTGTAAAGTCTGTAAGTTGTACAATATTCCAATACAGAATCAGTCTTCGATATGGGTCATTCTCCAGATTTTTTTTTTTATTCTTTGGATAGTGAAAAAAAAAAATTAACCATTTCAAATTGTAAAAGACTTTAGGTTTAGGTATCTTGGAGGCATGGCGGGTAGATATTGAAGGCACTTGAGAAATCAGTATTATATTATGAGTCTATTCCATTTCCAGAATACCAGGTAATTTCAGTGGAGTTTACTTTTTTACCTCTTTTGTCCCTTAAAGTGAGAATAGAATTCTACAATGAAGCATGTGGACAGAAAGTGATCCAGTTAAAAGAAGTGCTTTAAGAAGCAAAGAAAGGTATTTCCGGCGTAACTTTTATAAGATACTTTACAGGTTCACAAAATGCCCCATTTCTGGAGAATGACACATATAGGTTTAAAATGAGTGTCCCCTATGTTGGTCTTGCCATTCCTATGAGTTACCAAATGTTGCTACTTTTTTTTTAGTCAAAGACCATTTTATGTGAATGTTAAATTTCAGTTTCAAATTTCGCTGGACTGACTGGAACTTGAAAAATCCAATTTCCCGCTTGCCGAATCGTTCCTCCATTACTAAATACCGGTCAGACGATCTCTTCTAAATCATGTTGTGTATTTATCTTAACTAGTCCAACTTTTTTGATATTCTAACGTGAAGCATTTTCGTGGTGAAGGTCGCAGGCTTTGGATCGATGCAGGAAAAGGATTTGCAGTTCGAGTTCTGCTCACGCCGAACATTCTGACTGAGTAAGGGATGCTGAGATTTTCCTCATTTCCACTAGGAAAATGCTGGAATAGTACCTAGATTTAAGACCTTAGCCATTACTTTCGTTATCTCTTTCTTCTCTAGTCGCAGCTTGTAGCGAAGGCCTGTAGTGCACGTACTATGGAGGGAGATGGTGGCAGTGGGAAGGGTGTACTTTATTATTCTATGGATCCTTGTCCTCTTCTGGCTCAAACAAGCGCGTGGTTTGGATTCCACGTTGATAGTAAGTTTCGTCCTTAACAAGCTATCCGCTCAATAAGGTGAACACCATAAATCAATCGTTTGACGGCTGACATTCTTCCTCAGACTTGTGATAGGCTCACTCTTAAAAAACACTGATGATACCATGGAAAATGTATTTGTCTGTTTCTTTTTCTGAGCGGGCTTAGTGAGTGCTCCGCAAATTCAATCTCTTTGAAATACGGAAAGAGAAAATCTGGACAAACTTGCTATAATTGCAGCGGTGCAAGAACTCGCCTAAATTTAAGGCTGTCTAACGTAGCAAGGGGTTTAAGGAAGACACGTTGTTATTGTACTTTTGATTCCCAGGTGCACAAGTTCGAATCCACGAACTACCAGCACTTTTTTACTTTTCCCAGCTACGTCAGAATGTTAAATTTGGGCTCTTTCTGAATTGAAAAGGGTGTGTTCACATTCAAAATAACACAAATTATGCTGGCTTAATTAGCAAATGCAAATGTTTTAATAAGGAAGAAGAGAATAAAGACAATGCGAAAAGACCAAAGCTGTTACTGAACATTATCAAGAAGAATTGTTACGAACGGCCGAAACAAACTGCTGAGCTTCAAAGGACTGGACTTACCATTTCTGGTCAAATGGGTTCCGAACTACTCCGTTTAATAGTCCCAAACTTCCATGGGTTCTCCGAGTCAGACCGTAGATAACTTTTCAGATAATTAATGCAAATGTAGATATTTTTCTTTTATCATTGCATGCTTTTGTACACTGGCTATAAATAAGCATGATGTCCTCAGGATGTTGAAGCTATGTTTTAGTTGTAGAAAATATCATAGCATATAGAGATATTCTTTTTAATTTCAGGTATTTACTCAGAACTCCAGTATAACTTCAGATAATGCACAAGCAGGTAGCCGGCACAATTTATTTGACGTTCAGTTCCAGCCTACTGGAGACAGGAATGCAAATAGTTTCAAAGATGGTGATGATTCCGTTCGCAGTAACTGGGAAGACCTACACCTTTCAGAGAATGAGGTAACGGTTAAAAATAATCGAGTTATTGTGCAACAAAAAGTGAAGAATGTCAGTGAAGTGGACAGTGACGATATATTAGTGAGTGAAGATGTAAACGCTGTTGTCCCTCTGGAGGAAGAAGCGTGTGGTAACGATAACAGTGAGGATAAACTATTGAACATTGTTGATAAGTCCCCTGAACGATTGGCCTGTGGTAAATCCCCCAAGCCACACAAACAGAATCGTAAAGCAAGGGATAAGGAAGCCTATCAGTGGATTCTCAACCAGTCGTGTGCTTCGTCTGACACAAATACACCGGTGGAGATGTATAATTGTGTAAACAATGCCGAAATCAATGTAGACGATTGGAACAGAGATTTATTGTTGAATGAACAAGCACAGCCTATAGGAAATACGGAAGGAATGATGCCACCCAATCAAGTGCCATGGATCTTAGGATCAGTGAAGAAACGACGGAAGAAACGCTGAGGACAAGACGAGAAGATTGTCTGGTAATAGATAAGTTCCACACGATAGAGCAGAAAGTATCAAGTTTCTTGGTACGGTATTTTGTATTCACTCTTGTCAGACTGCACTGATAAGTGCATGTATATTCGTCACTTGTTTTCAAAGTGTCTAATGGTGCACATCTAGAACACAACAGGTGTTATGGAAAGTGGATTTTTTAGAAGACTATAGTTAGTATATTTAAATTGTTTTATATACAGAGATATATATGTATATATGTACATTACATAGACATATTTTATGTACCTGTTTCGTGTATTTATTAAAAGTTATGGAGTATATTTTATATTGTGTCATACGGAATGACATCACTCTATACGTATCTTGCGATTGTTTTTGGGAAGCGACTGATCTTAACGATATTACTAACTCGTTTGTAAGGTATTGATATATATATAAAAGTTTTATTAACAAGTTCTTATAAAGGTGTTATATTTTACATACACGTTTGACACATACGTAAAGATATATATTCATATTGATATTGTAGGGCATCAGAGTGTTGATATATCGTCTCAGTTGAAATGGAAGGTTTTTTTTTTTATTACTACACATCACAATTCCATGACTTTATATATGGGTACTTCGCACAAGTCTGTAATAGTTTTTTTTTCTGTGAAAGAGTGCTGTAATTTTTGTTGATGTATGTCATTGATAGCCATACGTGATGAATAGGTGGGTCAAGATCTTACCTTCTAAGGTTAATAAGAGAGCTAAATGTAAAGAATAAGACGGGTAACCGGATTCTAGTACCAGTGCGACCAAGAATAGTATTTTTAAGAGATAGGAAATCTAGGCAAGCTATGTGTTCTTTGTTAAGGTTTATTCCGTAGTCAGTCGTAACTCATATGATTTGATGGTGACGTGCACGTAATTTAAGAAAAGAAATAAAAAATATATGTATGGGAAGAAGTAACGTATGGCACGTGTTCACTTATGGGGTTGGTTGTTTTAATCTAGGTGAGCACAAAAAAAAAGAGTTTAAGGAAAGTTCTCACATGTTGTTATATTGAAGTGCTTATAAGGTGAATAAAACTTACAGTCTCCTATGTTGTAGCTTTTTATGTATAGATGACTAAGGCGTGGTATATTATTTTATGTATTCGTGTAATACATGTTCAAATTTTTATTTCGTGTTGTTTGTGTTGTATGATCTCGCGGTCTTTTTAAAAAAAAAAGTGTTACTATATCATAGACACAAGAGAAAAACTGAATGTTATCTAATTTTATGTATATTTTCACCATCATTTTTCTTGTATTGCACTAGCTAGTGTACGCAGACGTTATGTCATGTCGAATAGAAGCCTAGTCAATTTTTTTTACTCCATATTGACGTAGTTTATTTCTCGGAATAAGTAATTTTATGGTCTGGTTATATTCAAAATCAAATGTTGGGCATCGATCGACAGAAATTAAAAGGATTTTTTTTTTAAATATTTACTTCAGGTAGTTTTATACGTGTGTTTTTTGTAACTTTTCTATTCTCTCTTCCTGTTACGTCACAAGTAAAAGTTATCACAAACTTCTTTGAGAATTTAAGTAAAATGTTTATTTTGTATCGGAGTAGCACTATAGCGTATCTTTTACGTTACAATTACTTTTACATGTAAAGAGCACCTTTTTAGGTGCAGGCTATGTTTTGGATAAGATTTGGATATTACTTTTTTTCTTAAGGGTGTTAAGACCGGTGTAATGATTGGATTTGAGTGATACAACAGCAGAACTAGGGTTAAAGTATATATCTTTGAACTTACATCTCGAATTTACGGTTATTTGTTCTAAGGTGTAAGAGTTGTGCTCTCGCTTGTCTCGTTATGTCTAACTCCTGTCGAAGATATATTGAAAGGCATGGATGTTGTTACGAAAATCGAGGTATCGATCAGCCTCACGCTACTTCTTTTATCTTGCCTCGTAGGTATGCTAGGATAGCTGGAAGAACCAGGGCTTTTTGGTGTCGTTTGGTGAGCAAATTAGAGAAAAGTATTTCGTCTTCGTAAAAGAAAATATTCAGCTTCGTAGGCAACTTACAGTTACAAAGATTGAATACTGAGTACTTAACATAAGTGATAATGTTCCAACCCCTCATTTCCCATGAATTTGGTCTCCGGGTTACGATTCATAGTTTTGAGGCGTTAGGAACAGAACTACCGATCAACAAGTAAAGAGTTCAAATGTAAAATATTCGAACAAGGAGGAGAAACCTTTCACCTAACCACATCACCGCTTTGGTTGGTCACAAGTCCTCTGCTAAATCAAATATAAACTTCTAATCATGTTAGTCTCAGAGGCAGATATTTAGAATTACTAACTTTAAATTATTCTAAAGTGCTTATCATTAAAAAATAATTCACAGCAATATTCAATCCACTACTAGATGAGGCCTCTCCCGGAGGGAGGAGTTGGTGTACTG
>JAGDQP010042609.1:2330-16493 GCA_022664845.1 Lepisma saccharinum
GCCTAAATATCCTCTCCTACCTCTCTCTCTCTCTTTCTGCAAATAAATTGAATTCGTGGTTTTCAAACGTAGTTTCTCCACATATTATCGACTTTGAGTTATCGACATGGAGTCAGGTCATGTCTCATGCAAATATGACAGAAATGACGTTTCCGGAAAGAAACAAAACGAGAAAAAGGATTGGAAATCCATCCGAATATGAAATATCAACATAAGAATCTAGCTAAAAGTGGGGTGCAAAGTGCTGCATTTGTTAACAGTGTTGGAAAGAATGTGCCAGCACGCACAGTCCCTGATTGTAACTACAACATCAAGTTAGTGCAAGTTAAGGGGGTAGTAAATGTAGTCTTGTTGTAATCCAGGGGGCACTGTTCCTAGTAGAGCAAATATTTAATCTAACGCGGATTTCGAATTGAACTAGGTGGACATCTATCCTGATAGACAAGATCTTTCATTTAACAGACTTTTAGCCGAACCAGACGGAGTGTTCCTGATGGAGCAAATATTTCATATAACAATGATTTCCGTCAGAACCAAATGTACTCCTTTCCTGTTAGGCAAACTCTTTCAACTTGTGCACGTCCTCGGCTTGAGCCTTAGATGTCTAAAGGCCATAAAAACATAATCCAAATTCAATTGTGCACATCCAAGCAAGTCGTTGCACGAACCTTCATTTACAGTATTGCAATTCTCACCTTCAACCTTATGAAGAACAAGGACGTACGAATCCCCTTCCAACAGAGCCTTCAGAAGTGCTCCCTATAGATCCGAAGAAGATTCAAGACTTAAGAAAGGTTATTAAGCATATTGGCCCTTGTTATATAGCTTTTTTACTATGATATAACTGCCTGGAAAACTGTTCCAGCGAATATTAGGTGTGACGAGACTGACTCTTTTGTTGATGCGAATATGATTGATTCCTTTAATTTCCTTTATCTACAACCAGCTGATTTGTCCGGCCGTTGTGCGCGGTATAAAATAAGTTTGAGACAATCATCGGGACTGTCACCAATCAGCTTTGTTAGGAGTGTGTTACCTAAGATAGCCGTTGTTAAGGAATTAATAGTCATGCCAAATTTGAAAACGTGGAGGTAGTCAATCCGTTGAACAATATTGTAGTGTGGGTTGACTTGTGCTTTGCGTTTAAAACAAATCATTATTTACTACGTCCATCGGACAATTAGATGGTTGATTTTGTTAGAAGATAATAATTTTATGATCAAAATGATATTATAATTTCCCAGTTCGATCCAGTGTCTGATCATGTGCGAAAAATCATTCCAATCAGTCAAGTACTTTTTGCGTGATGCTCACGCACACAGTCCTTCATATATATCTTTCCCACTATTGAGCTTTCATTATGACTTTATTTTTCGGTCCAATCAAACGAAACAATTCGCCTTATTCAGATAATATGTTGCACTACTGCCACAATAAAACTGAAATTCCAAAAGTTAGAGATTACTTCAGTATGTAGTTTTTCTTCCTCAAAAACTACTTTAATTGAGATATGACATTTTGAAAATCGTGAATTCAATTGTATACACTTTCATGTATTTCTTTCGACGATAAAGGTTATTTACTTCTTAACAACTTTGGTTCACACGTCCTAATCAGACCTTAAACGAGTCACAGGACCAATTGTGTGAACGTTTGGACTAGGTCTATCCTTGAGACCCTGCCTCACCTGGTGGCCCGATTGCCCGTTTGACAAAGGAGAGTTTTAAATTATTTCCTTATTATAAATTATTGAATAGTATTTCTTTAAGAAATGACCAGGAACCTCGATTTTACCCGTCATAGCATGAAAAATACGAAGCCCAAAATGTTCTAAGCAATAATAATATCATGTGGAAATAGTCTTATATTCCTGGAGAGAAGAAAATAACACTGACAGTGTACAAGTAAATACGCCCCCCACCCTCCGAAAAGCTATTTTGAGTTCTTTCTTGTGAATTTCACAAATCACAATATTGATTAATTCAAGCTACAGGAACAAGATCAGGGTGTCCGAGTCAAGACAAGGTCATTGAGTCAAGTCTTGTTATTTGGGTCCAGATTGGGTCACCAGGTTAATCGGGCCAAGTTTCAGAGCGGGTCACCCATGTCCGGAAAGGCCAGGTTCACCAAAAGTGGCCCGGTTTCAGCTCTCATCCTGAAATTGGATTTTACATTCAGTTCCTTCAATGTATATACAGATGTGTCCTCGGCAGCTCAATTGCTTAAGCAACCAAAGTATCACACCTGGCTTACCCCCCTTCGATACCCACTTCCATTAAACTTGCCTATTATATCTTAAATTACCACAAACATTTAACGACACATTCTTACTTGTTCAAACCTCGTTTGTTCACATCGTTAAACATTAAACACATTGCACAGAGGAGAGCAAAGACTCAGTCACCTACGCTGTACAAACAGTGTAATTAATGTGTACGAGAATCATATAGTTCTTCACAACGTACTCAATTGTCTTATAGTACAGGGTAATCTTGTAGTTAGATATATGTACAAGGTTGGCAACTGAACAACAATTTCAATGAAGAAGAATATTTTAGAAATGATAATTCTAGAAAAGACTTCACTAAATCTGAATACAGTAATGATTATATTTATTTTCCACACTATAAACGAATTTGGAAACGTTGTTTGATATATGTAGTAATGTTCCAGATAAATGTATTTGCAATGATACTGCAGCGACTTTAAAGTTTCCGTCAAAATCACAGAAAAAAATTGTTGTGTGATTGGAAGTTTTCATTTTCCCATTAGACATGCGCAGAAAGAGAAAACTGCTTCTTATCATTATCAAACATGTAATTTTGATCAAGTGTTTCTTGCCACCGTTTTTAATCACGTATTTTAAACAAATAGGAGATATTCTCAGTGAATGGGGATTGGGATCCCTATTTGACAAATAGAGAAAGTTATTAGCACATGGCGTAAACCGTGGAAGTAACTTTGTTTATGTTTCCGAGGTTTGGGCAACGTATGTCTGAGCTGATTCTTCAGGGGTGATTTCGTTCAGTCACTAAGATGTTTAACATTTACCTAAAGAAATCGTGTTCAAATCTCACTTGACTAAAAATCACAAAGATGATTTCAAAATATTGTTTTTTAATTCCCAGGACCAGTATAGTTAGTGTTGTCAGGTTACCGTTGCAATATTTTCCTCAAAACACTGAAAAATTGTCCGATTTGTTAAAAAAATCCCGGATTCTAAGTTTAGTTTAAGAGTTACTGGAAATGAAAGCAAAAAGTACAAAAAAATTAATAAAAAAAACGATTTTACATTTTCTTTACCTTGTACGTTTCTTATGGCCCAATTGTTTCCATTTACCCGGAAATTTCCCTCCACCTGGCAACACTAGTTATATTTTCAGTGTTAAAAGTCTTATTTCAACACCTAAATATCACGTTATTTTTTAAATTAGGAATTAATTTAACAAGTATAAAATAATAAAACTTGATTTGGGTATAAGTACTTAATTCATTATAGACACACTTTGTTAATGTATACTTGCATTTACTTAAGTTTATTTCTATAGAAAGGTTTATCAAATTCTTTGCAAGGTCTTTAACGATAAAACACTAAGAACGTTATTCATGTTTAACTATGATGCAATGTGCTATTCGTTGAAAAATCTGAACGTTTTTAGGTAAAAGAAAATGATTTAGTAAGTTTACAAAATGCTGTTTTGATGAAATTTCTTTCTACTTTTCCCATGAAAACCGCTAGTTTATACTCTACACCGTATATACCACGAAGAACGGTAGTAGATTTTGATGCTTGTAGTTGCATTTGAAAGCTTTTTGCATACTAATATACAGAAAAAAATGGGTCGGTAGGACCTCTCTGGGACCCCTAGGGCGGTTTGAAAAAATAAATAAATCAGAATCTCACATTTTTGGTGATAGCACTTACCACAGACCATATAGACAGCCAAAGCTGCGGAATCGTAATATACGCTTCAATACCCTTCAAACGGTGTATAACACGTCAAAATTGCTGAATGGGTTCAAACGTTATGTCATTTTTAGCCCAATCACAGAATTTTTACAAATGGTAGAAAAAGGCCTCCGTCATTCTGTCTGTCTTTTTGGTTTAGTGCAAAGTGGTTGGTACCGGGGGTTTTGGATGACAATTGCGGACCCCAACAAGCTGGGCTAAATCGAAGCTTATTTTATTGATAGGAGATACCGTTTTCGAGATACGGCCCAAAATCGGCCTTTGGTATGAAGACTATTTTAATAGGCAACCTTACAAAATAAGTGATATCAATATAAAAAACCCTTCGGGGTAAAGACAAGAGTGACGCAAGAACTCTACTCACAAAAGAAGTGATATAAATTTTGCGAGTTACTTACTTTGTGCCACTATGGCGGAACGATGCTAAATCTCCTAATTTTATTACAAAGGAAACACTTCCGTCATAGTGACACAAAGAAAGTAACTCCCAAAATTGATATCACTTCTTTTGTGAGTAGAGTTCTTGCGTCACTCTTGTCCTTACCCCGAAGGGATTTTTATACTGATTTTAGATACAGTTTATCTTATTTCCATTAATATTTACACTGTAACATGCTTCGAGAATTCAATCATTGATTTGAGCAAGGGAACATATTAGATTAGAAACAAGAGGCGTATTGCACTTCCTAAAATAATCGGTTTATTATTAATTCTTGTTATCTTTCAGTTAATGATTTGATTTTATCAAATACAGTATTTATTAATGGTTTGTAGAAAGTTAACTAACCTCACATTAGCTAACCACACCATCTCGACTTGGTGGTAAGCAGTTAAGGTAAATTAGCTTAACTTATCCTAAACTTACCTTCTCGGCCAAAGTATCCACAAACGAAAAAGGAAACAATGTTTAAACTTAGTATAAGATATAGCCTAAAATTAATGTTTATTTTTTTGACTACATGATATTTCTTATTGATGTATTTTCATTTCATTTCGTTTTTAGGTACGGCAGGGCAGACGTAAGTACCTTAATAAAACTAAGCCTTGATGAATGATATTCAATATTTAGCAAGTTTGTTGGTGTTTTTATACATCATCTAATCTAATGATCGTTTCACCATCCAATCCACTCATATCGTAAGAGTCCTTATGAATCATATTAGAGTTTTTCGAACTTTGCAAATTTATTTGACATAATAATGCATGAGCATAACTTTATCAAAGAACACAGTTAAATTCAAATAAACAAATTTCGAAACTGCAATCGAAAAGTTAAAATCTGATTCATAATGACTCTTACGATATGCGTGGATGGGATGGCGAAACGATCAATAGAACAGGTGACGAAAACCCACAAATAATCTTGTTAACTACGAATAAATACTTTCAAAGCATTTGATTTAATATAAAATGGACAAAGGGTAAATATATTTAAAATAACATTTTAATGCGTTGTTAGGGCCTTGTGTATCAGTTCAGTTGAGCACGATTCTGTAACTTTCAGTTTTTAAAAATATTTCAATCTGTCATTTGTTGAAAATCTCTGTGTACCTTGTGTAATCGGTGCAACTCAATCGGTGCAACTCAATAAATCTCTTATACATTGAATAGAAAATGCCTATAGAGTTTATTCATTTAATGAAGGAAATTCATAACCATTTAAACGCGTGGCGATATTTCAAGTTCTATTTTGTGTTAAAATCGATTGTTTGGTACAAAAATCCAAACGTTTAATAATAAAACTATTAATAAATTATCAGATGAATTTATGGGTTAAAAGCAGCTTAACGACAACAAATGATAAAATTTGTCTCCCATGATATAGAATTTTTCCAGTTTTGCTATTCTCGACATTGTAGAAGAATGTGTAGTTATTAGGGTGGTGGCCATTAGGTAAAATTTATATGAACCTATTAACAAATGTCATCTTTTTATGTAGTCGATGTGTTCTATTAGGGTAAAGGGAGAACAGATAGTGTCTAACACCCCCTTAAGTCAAAGAGAACTAGCTGCCTTTTGTGATTTTATTTGTTTAAAAGTATACATTATATTTCAGTCCTTTAGGAAGGACATACGCATATAACGACTAGGTTTAGCTTTACTATATAGTAGTAATAGGCATCTAAGAAACATGCCATCTGTCCCACTACGCTAGGTAGATGGCACAGTGGGAGAATAAATTAAAAAGGACGATTTTTCAGATCTCATCTTCTTCTTAACGACATGTAATCATCCGATTTTATCTCTTCTGTATGTAAAGCACATGTCTGGATAAGCTGAACGAGATTCATCGAACCACTTTGTATATTTGTCGCATTTTGTCGAGTCCTCTATAGACGTTGTATTTACATGCAGTTCTAGGCACTCAATACATTTATCTTCTATGCCAGCAATAGAATCGTCAGTGTCGTAAACGTAAAGAAAGCTGTAGATGGTGATAGGATGAAGGGCAAGTCTTCTGTACGCCACCTGCTTGCAATTGTGAAGTCATTTTCCGCAGACATTTTGTTTTCTATCCAGTATTTTACAAAATATAATAGCTATCTCCCAAAGTTTTGGCATTAATGAAGCAGAAATTGGTAGATATGAGTTCAATGAATCGTTTTTAGACATTGCTTCGTGATTATTTTCACATGTAGTACCAATGGATGTACTGGGTTGTGATATTGTAGAATGGTTTTGGGGCTCAGTAGTATCATTAGATGTACTGGCTTTTGGTGTTGGAAGATGTCTTAATATTTCTTTCCCATAACTTCCACTAGCAAAACAATGAAAAGCAGGACTGTCCAGCGAAACGCAGGACAAATGACCACCTTAGTAGTGATTCAGCAGTTCTATATTTATCCTTAAGGATTAACATAAATTAGATTTTCAGCTTTTACGTCAACTTCAGGACTGTGTACAGATACTTTTCATTTATTATTCTGTCCTAAAAGTGTCTGCACAAAATCCTGAAGTTAATAGGAGCATACCTTAAAACTATCTATACCAATTATTGAAGAACGAGATGAACTTTCGTCCACGAAAACTAATTTTTGTTTATCTGCACTAAAATGTTGGTAATTGACGTAAAACCAGAGAGATGGGAAACTTCACTTTCATTGACCCTTAATTCAAACTTTTTACTGTAGGAATTGAAAAAGAAACATTAATGTGAAATAATAATATAAAGATTTGAAGAAACACGATTAGTACGAACTGTCCTGTTTCATTTTGAACACTGAAATTATATGTAAAAATGTTTAAAGTACATGATAAACTGGATAGTTGAGAGACTGGGTTAGTAAGCGTGGGATGCATACCGTAGATAGTTAGATATATAGACAAATAAATAAAGAGAGACAGACATGATTTTAAATTTGAGACTCAACTGAATACTTCACATTTAAGCTTTCTGATGGTTAGGCAACTAATAATGCTATTTTTGTCATAACATGAGATAAAATAGACAACACAAAATATATGATAATAAGGTTACCAGAAACTATGACTTTCTGTTATAATAGTACGAATGGCATACATATTCTGAAGGTATGTAATAAAGTATTTATTTTGTATCTGTCGACTTCAGAAGCCAATGAATACAAGTGATACCAACTTGTCCCATACGTAATGTCGTATTTTTGCACTTAATGTCGTATTTTTGATCTTAGCACAAGTCCTTCTTTCCGTGTGTGGGCGCGCGTAATCACCATGGATGAGCACACACTTCGATTTGCCAGAGCAAAACGTTTATCCAACAATGCAGTCCGTGGTCGTTCTAGCTGCTGGCAGTAGACATCTGCATTGATGATTTGGTTACGTGGTAAGAGCTCAAAATGGATTATCCCACGGATATCCCACCAAACACTCAACATTACTTTGCAGGGATGGAAATCCTTTTTTTTTTGCCCACTTTTCATCCCGTGTCATCATTCTGTGCAGAAATAGCTAACGTCTGTGATGGGTGGGCAAGAAACTGCAGGTGTAAACTCGCTTCTTCTTCTGTTGATGCGTTAACACATGAGGTACCCATTTTGCTACTTTCGACACGTACCCAAGGTCCTGCGGTTGGTGATGAACGGTCGAATGGGTGACATGGTGTTCGCTGGCAATTTCTTCAAAAATTTGCATTGCTTTAGCCCTCACCGCTGCTCGCAGGGTATCGTTATGCAGCTGCACTGGTTTCCCTCCTCGTGAATTATCGTTGAGGCTGTTGTCCCCAGAGTGAAACCTATGGAACCACATCAGGCACTTTCACATATCCACAGTACCCTGATGTTTCGTGCCGCTGCGTTGGTTGGATATACCTCGATATGTGATATACCATTCATACCGCATGACATACCGTATGTGGTCGTCCGACATTACCATGATCAAACACAAGCTACACTTCCGAACGTTCTCATTCTACACACTCTTAGACAATCAAGTGCCCTATACAACTAAGCACCATCGACTTTACTATTCGCTGGTTAGATGGCGTCATTGCATCGGTCCTCGCATAAACGACATTACTTATGGGATCACTCAGTATTTACGAATTTAAAAAGAGTTCGATGTAATCTTTTATAAATATCCCGAGATAAATGTGGCACAAAAATTTCCATATTTTGTAGGTTGACACTGTAAGGTACAAGATTACTTTGTACAAAATATGACAGTTTGTGTCTCGTATATTTTTGGTTATGTACTGTATATCAACCGAAATATATTGCCTCGAACTTAATGCTAATTGTAACTGTCACCTTATCCCTTGGTTTCTGTACTCCTCATGTATTTACATTATTTTATATTTTTTTGTAAATGCTATTTTTGATACATAGTTATGTATTTACTTTTATATAGACTACAAAATAATAATTTAATTTCTTATATTATAGCTGGTCATCCTCCTCCATGTGATCCTGCACCGTGTGATCCAACAGATCCATAATACATCCTGCACCGTGTATGTATTTTGGATGAAAATCTATCCGAAGTGGTAACATATAATTTCGAAATTATCTTGTTCGCATTTAAATTTTATATTGTTTAACGAAAGATATGATGCTAAAATTTACAGTATGATTTGTTTCATTTTTATTCAAACGCTACTTGAAAATAATTGCTATGAATGAAGTATGAAAAGCCTTAATAAATAGTAATTCCCCGAAATGAATTTTATTTATTTATTTATTCAATAGAATTACAGCTATCGACCGTAGTGACACCTCAAGAACAAGCCCTTGATAACCTACGGTGAACAATTTTCCTGGTTCGTGGGGGAAAGATAACGGACATTTCTATGATCGTATATCGTTGGTAGTTTGCCAGAACTTCTTAAATCCTTTGGCGTATTTCTGTACTATGTTCACCTGATCTGTTTTCTTGATTATTCATAACGCAACAGAGCAAGTATATTGGTTCACAATGACCTCTATGTCAATATGGTACACTATCCGTTTTTGTGTTCTGGTGTACTATATACTCTGTATAGTGTACTTTTTACAAGTGTGCGAAACCGAAATCGAAAATGGCGAAAAGGTTCGACCTCGCGGACGTCACCAGATCGGGTCTGGAAAAATTTGAGGCTGAATGGCTAAGCCCAGCGCCAGGCACTCGTGAGTACCCGAACAATCCTTTCTACCTTAGATTTTAAAGCAAGGTGAAGGAAAATGAATTAAATGCTACGAAACATCGATCCAATAAAGAGGACAAAGAACTGAAACATAGCATAATCGACGTAGTGTATGCAGAATGGGAGAAAATACACAGGGATAAAGATGGAACACCAAGGTCTCTGAGGAACGTGAGAAAAGGACCCACTGACCGGGATGCGGAGGAGAGCATGTCAAGACCAGGAACACCAAATATAGTATCCGAATATACAACCAAGAGGAAGAGAATACCGGAAGAAGAGGAGATGACCAAAAGAAGAAAGGAAGAAAAGGAAATGGAGGATCTCAAGATCCAACAGGCATTTTTAGAGGGTAGAATACTCGAGCTGAAAGAAACCAAGCCAAACTTGAAAAAGAAAACGAAAGGCTAAGGAATTTTGAAATCAAGCTAGTTCAACTCCAGACAAAACTAGAGGAGAGGGAGCATGAGCTAGAGAAACAAGAGATAAATATCAACGTATTGAGAGAAGATGCGATCCAAGGTAGTATTCACGTAAAGGAATTGGAGATCATAAACGGACAACTAGAGACGAGAAAAATTTAAATCGAGGAGAAAATGCGACAACTGGAAGAAGAAATTAAGAAACTCTGCACGGAGAATGGTAGCCTAAATACATCTAAAGGACTAAGCGTGGCAACAACACCGACAGTGAGTTTTGCAGAAATATGAAAAAGGGACACTACCAAAATTCCGGAAAAGACGCGTTTGATCTAGTCGAACAAAAGAAACTCCAGACCAACAATCGTCATTAATCCGAAGGAGGGGGAAAGCCTCAAGGATGCAAGAATGAGGTTGACCAGGATGGTCTGTAGGCAGGACCGGATCAACTTTCAAATTATACAAGCAAAGACAGCGCTCATCCTGCAGATGGTGACAGCTCAGGACGAGGAGAAGATTAGGCAGCACCCAGGAATGATCCAAAACTTCGATCTAACCAATAAGAGCAATAAGCGCAACCCGTTAATGATAATGTATAACATACCATCCGAGCTCAAGGAGAACGAGGCAATAGAGGAACTCTTCACTAGAATAGAGGAACAGAATCAGCTCATAAGACCAAGATTTAAAACGGGTCCCAAGAATCAAGATAGGTACCATCTTGTGTTTGAGGTACCCAAAGATGTAAAGGAAACAATTTTAAGAAATCCGCGGGTCTACATCGGCTACGAAGCTACCAATGTTAAGGATTTTCTTGTGGTAACAATTTCCGTGAATTTTCATGTTTACGGTCACATAGCAGCCCACTGTAGAAATGACGTGGCTGCTGTGACGAAAAAGGCCACAAAAAGATGGAGTGCAAAGATAAGGATAAGAAGATATGCATTCCCTGCAATTCGAGGAAAAAGCTGTGTGGGGCCAAAACATAACAAGAATGCCCGCAGTACAAGTTGGCGTTACAACGAGTCATAGATCGTTTCGATTATGGATTGTAATCCAGTTCGAGTCGAGACAAAAACATCACCAACCTCAAAAAAGAAGAACACCCCATGCAGGAAACAGAGAAGCCTAGAAAGGCTTTTGGAAAATAATAATAAGAAGAAGGTAGAAAACTTTAGTAATTGGGTAACTAAAAACACAAAATTAACGGAAGAATTCCTCGTAATATAGCATGGGCACATAAATATGGACCAGGAAGACCAAATAGTACTCCATTATATTAACCCCAACCTGGTCACCTTTCCCAGGGGTTTCGCCGAGACGGTGGCTCTGTCACACGATGAATACAATCTAGAAAAACTGGAATATTATGACATCAAATTAGAAGACAATAAGAGATTAGAAATCTACCTATCACAAAATAGATACAACTGCAAAATTATTAACATAAAGTCATCCAGAGAAAGCTTCCAAGAAGACCTAGAACTAACGTTAGACTTACTCTCGGCAGTTAAACATGACAAAAAAGTGAAAATAGTTATACCAGCCATAGGGATGGGGCTCTGGAGGGCGGATTCTCAGGACGTTCTGCTGGCTCTGAAGAAATGGGAACATGACATTGAGAGTGTTGGTCTTGAGATGATAGTTCAGGACAGACTCCTTTATGAGAATATTATGAGGACTTGGAACACATTAGAAACAAAAGAAAACAGAACGGATGCTAGGGACGAGGCTCACGAAAGCACGGAAGATAAAGACGAAACGCAGATGGATAAAGACGAAAATGACGTTATAGCTAAGAGACAGGTAACGGAGAAAAGGAAGGAAGAAGAGGTGAGGAAGAAAGAAAATGATGGAAATCTTGGATCCCTAGACTATATAAGAAGAAACATAGTCAGAATAGAAGTTCCGAGGTAACTGAAGCAGAGATGGAGGATATGGAAATACCTAACATGGAAGAAACGGAGGGAGAACTGGCGGAAGAAGAAGGAAGAACCACAAACCTTAATCCAAACGAATTCTATGCAGGTCTTAACAAAGGATATATCCTGTCCCGATTGGAAGAACCATTACTTCTGGCAGCCGCCCTTAGAACGGTTATCAGGAACATTCACCCAAATGGTAAAACGATCACCTTTCCAATAATCGACGAAGTGGACAGAATAAATGTACGTTCAAATGGCATAATTACAGATCCACAAAAGCTACTGTACCTGATCGACAAACTATTCGAGAGGAGGGATGAGTCCCTCCTGTTAAACAACATATACAGACAATTCATCATGGCGTACGGACGTACAGTGTTCATCCCGACAGAAAAGTTTCCTGCATGTTACGTCCACAACCTTACGTCCTTAAGACAACCATAAGTCGTTCAAATTCGTCCAGGTTAACTTGGACAAATCAAAATTAGCCACACAAGAACTAAGGCTATATTGTGAGAAGGAAAAAGTGGACGTGGCATGCATCCAAGAGCCCTATGTTAATAAGGGAAAGATGATGGGCATGCCGACCGACGCCATGGTATTGCTACCGGAAGCCCCGAATCTTATGGTCGCAGTAGTTATATTCAACAGGAAGATTGAAGTACTGATGTATTCTAGATATACATGTAAATGGATCCAGACTTTTAGCCTAAAACTTGGAAAAAATCAGATTACAATAGCAAATCTCTACTGCCAGTTCTCTATCCCAGCGGATGTTTTCGTAGATAAACTACAGGCAATTCTGGACGGGTTTTATGGAGTAATTTACTAATTTTGGTTGATTTTAATGCCAAGTCTCCGCTCTGGCACTGCCCGAGAACAGATGAAAAAGGTGAAAAGTATGAAGACTTCATCAACCAATATCATCTAATCATACACAACAAGGAGAATCAACCATTCACGTTTCAGGGCAGGGCTGGCTCGGAGAGTAATATTGATATAACTTTAACCAGAGGAAATCTTTATAGAAATATACAGGAATGGAATGTGATCGAGCACGTGACTACGAGTCAGCACAGTGTCATCAGCTTTAAGATAAATTTTATGTTGGACGACAATAATAATGACATAAATGAACCTGATGATCTAAACTATAGTATCAAAAGATTAAACTTCACAAAACTAGTTCACAAATTGGACCTACCACAAATTTAGAAAAATATAAATTTGGACGAGCTGGCCGAAAAAATTAAAAAAGCCACGCAAGATTCAATTTAAAAAGTAGCACCTAAAATAAGCCAAGTCAAAAAGAGAAAAGAAACCTTCTGGACCCAAAAACTGGAAAATTCAAAACGGAAACTAAAAGCGAGCAGGAAAAGTTACAGGGCAGCCGGGTAGCACGAACTTAGATCACAACGCCTGAACAAATACAGACAAATTAAACAACAATTTGAGAACGAACATTCTGAAACTAAAAAGAAAACTTGGGGAAGGTTCGTGGACGAGAACTTAAGCAAGGATATCTGGGGCATGCCCTACAAAATAGTCATGCAATAAATCAAAACGAAGGGAGTAATGAACACACTAGAGAAAGAAGATGGAGCTTTTACAACCAATTGGCTAGAAACAGTGGAACTCATTTTCTCCAAATTATTTCCGGATGACAATGAGGATGAGGATAACGAAGAAAATGTACGGATCAGACAAGTAATAGGGCATAACCTAAATGTCGACGAGAATCAAGAATTTCCATTAATAACAAATGAAGAAGTGACGGCTGCAATCAAGACTCTCAAATCCAACAAAGCACCGGGACGAGACGGGATTAAGAACGAAATATACAAATCTTTATCAGATTTTTGGACACCATATTTAACCAAGTTATATAATGAATGCATGAGTCAGGGAAGGTTCCCAAAAGTATGGAAAAAAGCGAATCTCATCATACTGTTAAAAGGAGAAGACAAACCGAAAACGAGCCCGAAGTCTTACAGGCCAATATGCCTGCTAAATGTGATAAGTAAGATCTTCGAGAAAATGATAGTTAGAAGAATCATCGACAGAAGAAACAATCTCCATCATTATAGATTACAGTATGGTTTCCGTCAAGCCAAGTCGACCGAGGACGCAGTGAATGAGATATGCGGAACAATTAATACACTTAAACAAGGGAACTGCAAATACGTAATGGGAATCTTCTTTGACATTACAGGTGCTTTCGATAACGTATGGTGGCCATCAGTGTTAATG
>JAGDQP010042610.1:0-16493 GCA_022664845.1 Lepisma saccharinum
TCCTTTAAATGACGTAACATCTACAAACATTACAAGATAATGATTCAGACTTTAAACTTTCAATTAGCAATTGTTCAAATGCTACAACACAACATTCTAATATACTAGTTCCCTAGGACTGCTAACATTAATACCGGAAACAAAGCAATTAACATGTGATTCGATTAATATTCTACTCACTTCTCACGTTCTGCTGGAGGACCGATATATTGCAGAGGATTAAGGTACTCTTTGGAAAGAAATTTTTCCACTTCATAAACCCAATGGCCAGTAAGAGTGGGTGGACAAACTACAAGGGATGGCAGTGGAGCAACATCTGGGTTCTCGGTTTTCTGAAATAAAAATATCGTTATCAATGATTTCGGAATATCCTCAACGCAAAACATTGGTTTACTTTTGCCAATACTGATAGTAACGAAGAGCCCTTTATCGCATAAACAATTTTTCATTAATACAAGGTAGCCCTAAGTGAGTTGACAGAAATGTATGATTATAAAGATAAATAAACGTCCAGACATACAGGTAACATAAAAAAAATCTTAACATGTTCCACGTGTCCTTTCTTTTCAATGTAAACATGTCTCTTCAACACAGAAGCACAAATCATGTCGCAAATGTTCTTGGAAAGTAAGTGTTCGAATCCAGTCTAAATACATTCCTTTAAGGGTCAGTTCTACAATCGACCGCTAAGTTGAGGCCAAGTCTGATTTTGGCCAATAAGAGTATGCAAAATGAGAGTTGGCCTCAACTTGGCGCTGACTAGAAGTTTAACGGTTGATTGTAGAACTGACCCTTAAATGTTCAACATCACGAATAAACTCGCTTTTAGTAATGCTCACACTGAAAAATCCATGGAGTTAAGATCTGGCGAACTAGGAGACCATTCAATGGTACCACGTCTGCCAATCCATTCGTCAATTATTTTTCATTAAAAAGCTCCTCACAGTCAGTCCACAGTGAAGAAGTGCACCATCTTGCTGTTGCCGTATTAACTTCTTCCGAGCTCCTTGAAGGTGTTCAAATAGTGGACTGTTTTCTAATCTGGCACCACTTCATGAAGCATTTCGATGTAATTTTGAGAGTTAAAACGGTGCGATCAATCAACCAGTAAAAATTATCGCCTAAACAGTCACATCACGAGCATTTTAATTCTCTTTTACTAAATGTTGATCCTCATTATCTCAGTAGATACAGTTGTACCTGTTTATGCATCTATTTACCATAAAAGTTCCTTCGTCAGCTTACAGAAAATCTTTGTAAAAACTGACATCGCCTTCATGTCGTAACACTCAGAATTCCAAAAGTCGAGCAGGATTATCTTCATTTAGGCCTCGAATTAAAATAGGCGTACTGCCACCTACATGCCTATATCATGGCGAATAATGGAATCCCTTTGTTTCCCCAGCATTGAAAGAGTTCAGTCAGTAGTAATGGATGCATACAAGCAACAGTTTAGAAGGGATTTTATTTATTAATATACCATGCTGATCGCAGTACGCGATTGATCCAGTCTGAGAATCTCCTTAACGAACAAATCGCGGTATGTCTACTTAAGCATCGGATCAGAATTCGTTGTGTGCATTTGACATCGTAAGTTCCCGGTAAACGGGTACATAAATTCCTCTTCTGGTTCTAGCTGATGCAAAAGTCTTTCGTTCCTATTATTTTTGAAGACTGATTTTCAGTGTCAACTTAGTTTTCTTATCGAATCGACAGTAATCTCCCCTACTAAGTTAGTTAGCAAATCCTGTTACAGGATTTTCGTCGTCATACGTTTTTTGCACCTCTTCTTTATCCGTGCCAAAACCCTGGAATGCTGATTTTCTTTCTGTAGATCATAACACATACAACCTCATTAAAAATTTCACACACACAGGCAAAATGGCGCACTATCGAACAAGACGCAAAACCTCTTCACATTCAGTACTCACAACTAACTTAGCTTTTACTTCAACTAACTTAACCTTTACTTCTCTTAGGTGCTCGTGAAACAAAAATAAAAACTTAATTCACAGTCCAATTTTTTCCCTTGAATTACAAAATCATGACGAAACGATGAGTGAGTTAACTCTTCTACTTACCTTAAATGAACAAATAAAATTTCCGACTGTAAAAAAACTTCAATGTTCCTTTTATACGTATCAAGTAGTCTTTGTCAACTATCGGGAAAGAACTAAACACGAAAATGTCCACAATATGACGCAAATTAAGAGATGGGAAATTATTTCTCTTGCACAAAAAGACATCCTAGGTGACTAAGAAACAACTGAAAGAACGAAGCAAACAAACACACCAAACAATTGAAAACCTCAAGTGACATAATTTTGATAAAGAGGCCTAACTCAATGGAGATCAACTTCAGAAGTAGCTGAAATCAGGAAATACTATGCCGTACTACACCTGCTATAGAATGTTTGGAAATGCGTAAATTAGAATTTTAATAATTTTAAACTTTAATTGGCTGAGTGTTATAACATGGTCAAGAGATTTAACCTAAGGCACCACATATTAGATGATGATCTTGATCAGTTAGAAAGAAGAAAACAATAAAACATGCATATGGAGGGCATATTAGTGTTGCTTAGTAACCACAGTAGTCAGAGCAACGAACTAAATTTACGTCAGCTGAAGGAAGTAACATTTACACCAATATGTGTGCGTATTCGACTTTGAGGGCACAAAAGTATAGTTTCATGTAGTGCTTCGGCATGTTGCCACCAAATCAAAAAGATGGCAATGTCAAAGGTTCCTACTTAAAGACATGGAACAGAACTAGATACGATTCTCCAGTGTTTATTATTGTAACCTAAAAGGGCAGAACACTATCTATATACAGTAAGGTTATAATATTAGTTGTATTACAACTATAATAGATTATTATGTTCTAAGATATATATATTGAGCGGCCCTAGTTCAGTTGGTAGAGCGTTGGCTTAGCAATCGTAAGGCTCTGAGAACGATCCTAGCGACCGCCCATCCTGACTGAAGCTTTTCCTTAGTCATACCAGGCAAATACAGGGATGGTACCTGCAAATTAGGCCCTAGCCGAATATGTTCCAACATTCTGACCTGAGTCAGATATCTGAAAGCTATACATAATTCCAATTCTAAGCTATATACAGGGTGGTAACATAACGCACCAATAAACATAAAGATGGTAGTACACAAAAAATAAGGAATAAAGTCTTAGTCGCAGGGGAGGAACTACCGCCGCGTTTCGGAGCTACAGGCTACCTAAAGCATGGGAAAATGAACTTCTGAGCTTCAAATTTCAAGTACCACTAACAGTAGACCTGGTGCGGTATGTTATCGTCAAAGATTTCAAACCTGCTCTATGAATATTCCAAAACTGTGCTATGTGCGCACGGATACCTCAAAGTAAGAAATTCACAGACATTTTCTGAGGTAGGTTGAAATAAGAATGGATAAGGCAACTATCAGTTTTAACCACTCATAATATTGGGTCTGGGAAAAAGTTCGTGGCGTTTCCCTGATAGATGGCGTCAATTGCAAATACCCCAGGAAACAGATCGCAGCGCCACCACTAAACGCTCGTTGGAAGGGTGACACTTCGAGCGTTACTGTGAGTGTATAAACAGCGAAATTGGTGCAGTGGTTGGAAAGTTGTTTGCGTATGAAAATGGAGAACAGTAATGTCAAATTGCGCTATATTTTGCAATATTATTACGACAAAGGGAAGAACGCTGCGCAGGCGTGTGAACAAATTTGTGATGTACGGAGAAGGTACTTTATCAAAATCTACTGTGCGGAAATGGTTCGCTCGCTTTCGTTCTGGTAATTTTGATGTGGAAGATGAGCCACGCTCTGGTCGTCCAATCACTGAAAAAGCTGATGAAATTCTTGAAAAGGTCCAGCAAGATAAGCATATCAGCAGTGTCGATATTGGTATGGAGCTAGGTATTGACCACAAAACTGGGTTGAACCATTTACACAAAGCTGGCTACAAAAAGAAGCTCGATGTATGGGTTCCGCATGAGTTGAGCGAGAAAAACATGATAGACCGAATGATCATCTGAGATGCGCTACTAAAACGCTATGAAAACACGCCATTTCTGAAACGTGACATAACTAGTGATGAAAAATGGATCACGTACGACAATCGGAAGCGTAAAAGGTCGTGGAGAAGGGATGGTGAGCCGTCACAAGCGTTCGCCAGCCCGGATTGACGCCGAACAAGGTGATGCTATGTGTGGTGGGACTGGAAGGGAATCGTCTACCATGAGCTACTTCCAGTTGGTCAGACGATTAATTCTCAACTCTACTGTCAACAGCTAGAGAGATTACGCCAGGCAATTGAAAGAAAACGGTCCGAATTGAATAATAGGAAAGGTGTTATCTACCATCATGACAACGCCCGACCACATACTTCGTTGATGACCCGTCAACAATTGGGAAGTTTTTATGCATCCACCGTATAATCCAGACATAGCACCCTCGGACTATCACTTGTTCCGATCTCTGCAGAACTTTCGCAATGGAATTAAGCTGGTTTCACAAGAAACCTGTGAAAACCACCTGATTTAGTTTTTCAACCAGAAACCACAGAAGTTCTTCACCGATGGCATCATGGCTCTACCCGCCAAATGGCGAAACACTGTCGATAATAATGGAGCATATTTGGTTTAAATAAATTCATTTGCATCCTATAAGAAAACCAGTTGAAATTTACTAAAAAAAACACCACGAACTTTTTCCCAGACCCAATATTAAAAAAGTTCGACATATGAAATCTGAGGTATTGGCGCAAACTAATTGTTACTTGCTGGAAAGTAGTTCCAATCAATTTTCTTTACCTTAATCTTTACTTCAATGCTCACCTTTAGAATAAGCATTTTTGAAGTCTTTGACGATAGCATGTTGGATCAGCTCTAATATTAATGGTATTATAAAGTTCATTTTCCCCACGCTTTCGGCAACCTGTGGCACCAAACCACGGCTTTAGTTCCGCCCTGTATAGTCTCGTTGAGTTTAGAGATTTTGGGATAATAATATGTAATAAAACAGAGGCGATCAGAGCAGGAACCCACATCCAGACGATATAGTCATCACCATACAAGTGAAATTACCTAATAGCAATGAACGTATACAAAGTTGATTGTTTTTTCATCATTCTAATATTCTTGAACTTTTAATACTTCCATATTACACACCGAGGCTGTATAATCAATTCTATTAGTTTCTTGTGTGTTCCTGTTTCCAAGCTGTGTAATATTTACATTACTAAACGTTTTGGTCTATAGTAATTGGTCGTTCTCAGTATTTTGATATGTAAAAGTGAGAAACGAGAACGAAGATAGAAGTATGCAAAAGTTGGAATAGCAGATAAAAGTATGTACAATAGAAGTAAGATTTAAATTTCATATAACCTTCTTGACTTTTGTAGTACATATTTTTCCTTTCCCAATGTAAATACTGAGGATGATGTGTCATTTACTGTAGTTAGAAGCGTTTAATAATGTTCAGTTTGCACGAAGACTTAGAGGCGGAAATAAGTAAATAACAAGTGCAACTTTGATTTGTAAAATCACAGGAAACGTTATTTGCCAAATATATTACGATTTTATATTCTTTATGAGTACGAATGTGAAACTCCTTCAACCGTTAACTTATTTGGATCAACACGTAAAATTTATCTTAGTGATTAATACCAGTACCTGATATGGGACCAATTACTGTATGATTTAAATGCATCAGATAAGATAAAATGAATTGTATGGGCGGTAACAGCACTATGGCTTACGCCCGTCCCGTTAAATGCATCAGTGTTATATATTATTACTATTAATTCTTTAACAACAAACGAATGAGTCATCAAAACGTCTATAAGTTGTTTAACAATTAATTCTGCAATTGTATTCCGGGTTGCATGATATCAAGAAGTTTGATGGGATACTCAATAGATGTCGCCACAGTGTGATGGCTGGTTTAGAGCAGAAAATATATTGGTTTGCTTTTATTGGTGCGAATTAATATATGAATTATGAGAAGAGTAATTATATATGGAAACTTTAAGTTATCAAAAACTATTCTAAAAGAATTGTCACAAACTATTTGATCTGTAAATTAATTCTTTGCATATGATTATTATTTTGTATGTATATAATTATATGAAGACTACTTGAGAGAGAATGTGTACTACAGGATATGTTAATGTCCTTTCTCTAAATATATACCTACCTTTTGAAATATAGTGTTTTCATTTCTTAGAGTTAACTTATCAATCGTTCCAGGTAGCTGAAAAGCTCCGGAGTGATTGATAATTCTATTACAGCTCTACAGATATTCTACGAAAGCCATTTTGTAGCCCACACTAGAATAGACTTGGGGCACGGATGGTTATCTGTCTAACTTACCTGATTCGTACTCAAAGAACCCAAAACAGCACGCCTTGAGAGATTTAAGCAACAAACTATATGAGAGAGCCGCGCAGCATCAACAGAAGACCATATCGGGAAAGCGAACTTCAAAGATATATTTTTATAGATAAACATATTCTACAGATACAATATATATTAATACTAAAGATATTTACAATTGTAATCTACTACTATTCATCATTCATTCTTTTTCACACCATTAGTTAAAACTAACTTACTTTGTACTCTTGGTGCCTATTATAATGGTCTCCAGCTAAAATGCATATTGACTGCAATGTTTTGCCAAGCCCCATATCATCACAGAGAATACCATGAAGTTTGTACTTGTTAAGAAACGCCAACCAGTTTACACCAGCCTGAAAATACACAAAAACAGAATACAATTGAATATGGTACTCTCAAATATAATGTGGTGGCAAAATCAAATTACTAACATGTGAGAGTTAAGGCTGTGTAAAATAGTTGCCCCGAGGGAGGGATAGAAGGGAAACGAGGAGAGAACCTTGATTTGGGGAGAGGAAAGGGTGGGTGGGTAAAGAGCTGCGCCTCTTCGATGTTACAAAACATGTGTGATCTGGGAAACATCCATATAGATCATCCATCAACGTTCCAAATATTATATAGATATATAGCTGAAGCTCAACTTGCACGTTCGCTTCGGGAGGTTTCTGGTTCAAACCACGAAATGAATTCTAACAAGTTACAGACCTCTCTGTCAGATAGACAGAAGGCTATTACAGTTTAATATCCATGAACGAGTGATTCTGTGAGTTGAGCGAATCAAAAAATATTTTCATTTTAACATCCATGATTATTGTCGGAGTATTGACAAAACAGTTTAACTGAAAGATGGAACTTATGAAAGACGACCACAGGATTATAGACGTTACGAAAATAAGGATTTGTAATGTATGGTTTGTATGTTGCATCATGAAGACCGATTATGATTTATCGAAGGGAAACCGCTACAAGTTGTGCTAATAATTGAATCTATGATATCTGCAAATAACTGGTGATTAAGAGAATGACTTTAATGTTAATTCTAGTTGTAAACAATCAACGTTTTCGGTTTTACTTCTTTCTCCGAGTAATAATAATGTACTTACCTGTTGATATGATCTCAATTCCGCTTGAATAGGGACAGGTACTTTATAATCTGGTATTGCTTTAGGATTGAAAAGTTGTTCGAGAAATTCTCTCTCTTGCTTCTTCCTCTCGACTAATTCAGATGTCAAATTAGGTGGATCTTCAATACTTCCATCCAAAGGCATTAGCTGAATAAGTGTAGCAAAACAATATGTCGCCATTAACCTAACATGTTGATTTTGATCACTCATTCTTCCTGAAATAAGCGAAAAGAATGTTACTGGTAACAACAATTATATATGAATGCAGACTGTAATGTTTTTTTGTCGCAAGTCATACACCATGGAAACTTAGAGGAAATAAAAGACGCTCCATTGCAGCTTCAATTTTAGCATGTAAGTAACTCTGGTCGTCTTTAACCCCTTTCTCAATACAACGATATTAAAAAAAATAATAAAACGATTTCAACACGTTCTGTGAAGTCTCTAAATACCTGGAAACTTACACTAGGATGAATTCAATGAAATACATCAAAAGTTTTCTCCCAAACGGTCACTTATTTTTCATCAGCCCCTTTCCTGCTTTTACAAGAAACTGATAACCCCAACACAACTATCCAATAAAATGTGATAAAAAAAACAACCTAAACGACGACAAACATACGGTAGGCTTTTATAGATTGATATATAAGACTCCGACATGAAACGGATCCTATGACTTATAGTAATTTAGCAAACACTAATACATGTTGGTTTCACGACTAAATACAACTTGGGGTATTATCGTAAATCAATCAGCATGAGGATTTTAAGCCTCAATTGGAAAGCATTAAAGTCTGACCACTTCCGGTTTCTTAACGACTATCCTTCCCCTAAAGTACTTACTTTGAGTCATGCTATGCAGATCAATACAAATTCTGTTAAAAATGAACAGTATGAGATATTAGATTTTCAAATTAGCAGACATTCGCACTGAGTTTACACAAATATTTTAGGAGGAAGTTAACAAAATGTAACGTGTAAAGGTGCAGTTTCGTTTAGGCGATGGTCGTATGCAATGACTGCATTCAGTGAATGCTTGCGACAGAAGCACGTAGTGGGGTAGTTTCCTTTGTGCATTTGGCGCGTGCGCGACTCCCTAGTATATCTATACAATCATATGATTTACTTTTCGTGCATTACGAGTTTAAGATCTTTCTGTAAACAATATTTCTAACAGTAACAGATTTTAGGCACGATTACAAACAACTATAATAATAATATAATCAGCATTTTAAATTAAACTCAATTTCCATTCAATATAAAACAATATAGTTACTTCAAGCTGCCAGAAAACTCTGCTGCCATCTATCGAACATCAAAACTTACTAGAGGACAATCACATCTTTGCATGTATTCTCTTTCTTTCGCGTTTTACAAACAATTTTATAGTATTTTCGTGCATTCTTGACGTAGCTTTTCATTCTCATCTCTGCTGAATTTCATATTTGGCAAAAAATAGTTCCAAATTCAAAGAAAACCCGAATAAAAACTGCACAACACTCTACAACGCATGCGATTGCTGCAGCTTGACTGCTCTCCGAAGGAGTCGTTGCAATAGTTGCTGGCGACACCATGCGTCCGACGCCCAAACCAAACCGGCTTCACTGATTTCCCTTCAACGTGTCCATGCAGTGGCGCGTGCAGCAGTTGTTTGCGATCTTCGTACGCGAAAATCGCACAAACGAAACTGCACCTTAATAATTCATTTACAGCAGGTAACATGCAGACAGGATGAAAAGATATAGTGACGCTTTCCTTTGCACAAGCAATAGCATCCAATAGACGGATTGTACGCCGCATTAATGCTAAACAGAAAAAAGACACTGACATTAATACGGCGACTACTTTATTCTTTGATGGCCTTTAACCACACAATGCATTAGAAAGCATGCGTGGAGAATCTCCATCAGTGGTTGTTCACTCTGATAGAACTACAAATAAAGGATGAGACGAGAAAACGCCAACTTGCAAACACATTTTAAAAACTTATTCACACAAAAATTCTTATTTAACAACTTTACTTTCCAGAAAAGTATGCAAAAGCTTCCAGACCCTATTACAAAGCAGTAATAAACAATAAATATCTTCATGGTTAAAATATTAAGATAAGCTTTGTAAGCCCCTGAAAAATAATTTTGCACAGTTAAACAAACTTGTACAAAATATCCTACTTGTACAACACCTTGTATTTAAAAAGGTGGGGAGGATTAGTGTAAGTGATTTGAGCTCTGTACTGAACATTAGTACTGGCAGCGCGCATACACGAAAAACTGCATTTCAGCAAACTGTGTGCCAGATCCGTGACTAAACATATTCGATGAGCAGAAATAAACCAGGTTGAAACCTTCGGTCATGTTGTTACGAAGACATCAAAGAGAAGGAGACAACTTTCTCAGTGGTGTGGTAAAGGGGACAAGACCATACACCGGAAAGCAAACGTGCAAGCCTCCCAACCAAATAATTCAAGATCACGCCATCAGCTACGGCACTTTTGAGATATTAACGGTATTATTCTTGTGAACTTATTGAAGGATCATCGCACCATCAAAGCTACCTACTACAGCTATCTCTTCAACATGGGTATGTCTTCTCCAAGACAACGTTAGGCCCCACACAGCTAAGCTGACCATGGAAATACTGATAGAATTGGGATGAGACGTTGTACGACATGCTCCATACAGCTCTGATATGTCTTTAGGAGACTATCTCACTTGTTTGGCGCACTAAGACTTTTGCAAGTGAAGAAGTTCAGATAAAATGTGAAACGACGAAAAGTGTCGTCCTGAGATGTTTTAAACAACGAAGTAACGAACTACGAAGCTGAGATCCGGAAACGCTGAAGAAAAATGGAGTGACCACGACAGATAGTACTTCGAAAAGTAACAGACGTAATATCAGCTATATGATAAATATCTCATAACATAATTTAAGGGTAGTGAAACTTTTCCTTCTATTAAATCTATGAATCTTAAACTCGCCGTGGTTAATCCACAAAGCAGACAATCCCCCTGCAAGTAACAAAGTTTAGGCCGTAGCATTAAGGAGAACTGCATCTTCTCTAGAGGAAACGACGCGAAACTTGCAGGGTCTCTTCATTCTATTAGGAATAATGATATTTCGTTAAACTACAACCTTGTGGAAAAATGAACAAAGCTTGGTCGTAGTAGCTCAATTGATAAGAGTACTCAGTGAGAAAACCATGTTAATTTTCGGTCACTGTAACACCCAATTTTTTTGTAAATTTTTCAGCATTAAAATAACCTTCATTTAAAGAACTAAATAACACTAATTTACTTACCTAATAAAGGAACTACTAAAAGTACGATGTATGGAACAATATTGAACTGCAACTGATCTATGATAGACGTTAAAGCTTCTACTGCTCCTTGCCGCTGCCTGTCGGATTCAATAGCCCCCAACATAGGTAGCACCTTTTTCACCACATCGGTCAGTACTTCCACAGGTGCCAATTGACTAAGCATACCAATGCTACGCGCAGCCATGTGACGAACAGCTCGGTATGGATGTTCCAACAAAAAACAAAGATACGGGAGAAATGCCAGTAGCTGCAAAATACAGGGATACAATTGAGAACTCGGCAAGTAATAACAAACTTCTCTTACACTTCACTTTAAGGAAAGTAAATCACGAACAAAAATTATATGCGATTAAAACCAGAGTTTAACTTTACTCTTATTTACAATTGAAGAATTAATAGTTTCTAAAAAAAATTCCCTGCGGACCTCCCTTTACCATATCCCCTAATAGCCGATCCATTTTTATTTTCTTGTTTATAATGAACTTTCGTCTTTCTTTGAATGAAATACCCTCACACAGAAAAGATGATGTTATATTTAGGGTAGGGATGCGTACATAACTTTTGATGAAGAACTAAGCGTTTCTCCACACTAGGTATGGGAAGGGAATAACTTATTTTTCATCTCTCCTAATGACTACCCTCTCTGCACATATCCGCGAGATCCAGATTGAGAAACCATGGAAGATACCAATATTGATACAAGGGTGGTACATATAATAATTCACTCAAACTCATTGTGAAATTTAAATAAGGACATGGCTTATTTGGATAACAAAGACAGCCAAAACAAAAAAATCCATTAATTCATCAAGTCCACTTTTATTGCCACCTAAACAGTAGACCGTTTTCATTACAACGAAAATATCAAACAAAATAGTGGGGGCTATAATGGTAAACTTTAAAACAGAAACGGGAAAACTCTACGATACACACTTATTTAACTAAAATGTTGACTTTTTTCCGGAGTGGCGGAGGGAACCCCAAAAGAACTACAAACTCACTGCTGTATATTTTAGTGAAATTATATGAAAGTTCATTACAAGCGGCACGATGCTTTTATAATTTTTAATTACTGAAAATTATCTTTTCAGGTCTGTAAAGTTACAAAGTAAACGTTGGCTGTTTTACCAAAGGAGTGAACTTTTGCAAAATTAGGGAAATAATTTGAAAGATAGTACAGGAAATTACGTATTAAATGCTTGGATATATGTTTACCAACGCAGTCAGAAAATTTCAAATTTGCAGCGACATTGGAGGGTCACAGCGTAAATAAAATTTTGGCCTTTGTAAGGAATACTTCTTTCTTCCTATTTGAAAGTTGGATATTGTATAAAAACTCCTCACATTGAATTCGTAACTTCTAAAAGACACTTCTTGGACTTTTCTACAGGTTTACCGATATTCAAGATTTTAGAGTTCTTCGGTCATATTTTCTCACTTGTGTACTTCCTACTATTGAATACTGTTCATCCATCTGGTCTATGGCTTGTGAAATTAACTTATCTAAATCGCACAAAGTTCAAAATTTCTTTATCCGCATTGTACAACACAGGGTACCCAACCTCCAACACAAATCTAACGTAGACATTTTGAATTCTCTTGACTTAAAACACAGACACACGAAGAAAACTAAATGACTTAAAATTTCTTTATAAAATAATGAAGGGCACACTCAGGACCAATGACCTTCTTCCACTTTTTAACCTAAAAGTACCCAGACAAAATTCTCGTTCACATCATTTCTACCTCTCAAAACCGAGATTGTGTTTGGTCCAGCGATCTCTTGAATATAGATTATCACATTTTTACAATACTCTTCTTGCCACCAGATTTCTGCCTCAGTAAAAGTAAATTTCTAAAGACCTGTTATATGTATCTAGAATGAATGAATGAAAAAAAACCTTCATATTATTTCCTATTGCTAAGTCTTTGTTGTTATATTATTTTAATTGTTGTTGTTATTGTTTGTTACAATAACGGTGTAAAATGGCGTTTGTTGCATCCGTGCTAACTTCTAATAAAATAAAAATAAAAAATAAACGCGTATTCATAATCGTAAAGAATTTGCAACAGATAAACCGGACTTCACCAAAATGTTCAACGAATTTTGGAATACCTATAGACTTTTTAAACAAAGATTGAAAAAATGAGGTCATTCGATTTGAAACCACGTATTTATATTATTTAATAATATGAAGTTCCTCCTACACACCTAAAGGCTTTAGAAACCTTTGGCTTAACGACTCACTGCAGATTTCAACTGAGTAAGAAACCACAAACAAAAAACACAGAAACAGTAGGGGGGTAAAACAGGAAAAGAAGAAAACATGACAGCTAATATTGAAATGATAAGGCACAAGCGAAACTTTCATTTATGTAGGGGAAGTTAGCAATTTTATGTGTGGCTCAAACTGTAAACTGAAGTTGTATCTAACCTGAATCATGCGAATGACAGTTTAATAAATGTGTTTATGATAAAAAATAATAATAATCAGAAATAATAAAAGATTAAGAAAACATTGGAAATAAATAAGTTTTACTTCTATGTACCTAACGTGATTTGTATGTATTTGTGCGTGAGGGGTAATGGTGGCATTAAGTATTTTAAGTAATAATAGATTATCTGGAATATAGATTTTCCGGAAGTGTCCAATCCGGATATCGATCTCCAACTGATCAAGATAACTGATGCTCTACTATAAGTACGTGATCTGTATCTTTCACGAGTTTTTCTATGTGTGAGTTCAACTTGTGTAAGATGCGTGATTTTGCGATAGAATATCAACACAATACATTTTTTAATACGTCGTCAATTTCAAAAAGATAAGTTCACTGAAAGAGCAGTTATTTTCACAAAAATACTTCTCTTTTCTCCCCACTCTGTCTTCTGAAAATCAAGAGATCACTACACATATGAAAACTTAGGAATATTTTGACTTTTGTAATTTTAATGAACGGTACTGGCCTTACTAATTCCTTTCTTTTAATATAATGTTCAGTACACACGCACAGTGAGAAAGTATTCCAAGAGCAGAAAATAGAGAAAAAACAGGTTTATATTTCACTGTTAACTAACCTACTCTACATGTACACTGCACATCTGATCACGTACTATTTTAAGCTTTTAGGAACATATACTATCTTAACGAAATGTAAAAAAACGTGAACAGTATCGAAAACAACATGCAACCAAATTTAAGAACAACTGAAACTAGAACATACTTTAGGCTTTAAGTCCTCATGTATAGCTGGTCCAACCACTTCAAATACCTGGAGACTATATATAAGATCTTCAGCGGATTGTTCACTATTTAATTGTGATAGACCATCTGAAAAAAAAAAAAGTAGGATCTCACATATCAAGTAATATACCCAACATACGGACATAACATATGCAGATGGGATCAAAAACGAATAAACACAATAAAATAAGGAGCTGAATTATCCTTGATCTCGTGTACATCACATAGCGGTTTTTTATTGCAACAACGCCAAGATTCGGAGAAAATGGCAGCCTATATGGGGTTGCCGTTAAACCAAACTACTATAATCGATACAGGTACTTACCGGCGTTATGAACTGTCTTCAGGCTAAATGTAACACCAGCGTTACGTATTGTATTTCATTTAACCTGAAGACAGAACATCACACTGGTAAGTACTTATATTAATTAAACGCTGTATTCTGCGAAGTATGATTTTAGTCATTCTGTAATCGCGAATTCCTAACAGTAGAAGATTCACTGCCCGATGGAAACCTTGGACTCTCTTTTGTAGTAATACATCAAAAGAAAAGAAAGCCCAACTCTAGACATTATTGTCGAAATTGTCTTCTAGTTTGGTGGTCAAGTATTTTTCTTTTTCAGCGATTGTGAACTTTGTTTTCTAGAGAAATCTAGAAGAATTCACAAATTTCTTTTTTTGGAAACTGATAATTCTACATATCAACTCATTACATAACTTTCATAAGCTCCAAAAAATACTTCGAAAAAGCCCATATGATATCGATGATAATTATACACCAGACTTCGAGAATCGTAATGACAAATTACTATAAATTTAGAGTATTAATCGGGCTTTGGAGCTGCTTAAGTTTTCACACACGATCTCACCATTCACCTAGCGTACCTTGGAAAAAGCTACGGATAACTTCAGTCAATATTTCCAAACCTCGATTTGGAAATAGAAATCACTCGATTACGAGACGAGCGCTCCACTACTCTGAAACCTTACGTACCATTTGAAGATGGATCAACCTTTTCCATTAGGGCTCCAATCATAATTTCCCACAGTTTAGCAAGTTTTGTGGGAAGATCTCTTCCGAAATACGTGGCAATCGATTTAAGAGCAAACACAGAACCTCTCCGCTGTATCCTGTTCTGGTTTTGTTGCTGCAAAACAGAAAGCGTGTTTCAATTCAATAACAAACTATGTTTTCCATGAATAATTAAACAAATACTAAATGTACCTTCAAAATATTTTTTTTTTTTTTTGCAATAATATCTATTTTATAGGTAAAACTATTAACTGTCTCCTTTTCTTAATACAAATATTCGTACCCTATCATAGCAGATACTAGCAATACAAAGCTTGTAATAAATATTAAATTAAGCTCAGTTCAACGGGGAACACTGATTCTGGTAAAGCATTAATATGAATGTACATTAAAATTAATAGAAAATGGCCGATGGTTAAACAGATAAAATAAAAATAATTGTGCGGGTGGTAACAGCACTACTGCCTCCGCCCTTCCCACCAATGGGTACGATTTCGAAGTCCTGCAAATTACACAATTTGGAAAACCGAACCAGTATTTATAACATTTAAAATACATATATTGTGCTTGCAACGTATAATAGTTCGGTGCTGAGGCCATTTTTTATGACTGAGTAGACGAAAATATACCATATTCAGACATCTTTCGGTGAAGAAAAGTCACAAGTTTCTTAAAACGATATTAAATTACAAATTCCAATAATAATAATGAAATAAATTATCTGTGTTGTAATTTACTCATTTCTAAGACAAACTGCTATTACAACGTCTAACTTGTATTTTGGGAATTTAAATTTTCTCTTGTCTACAACAAACGAACAAAAACAAAAAGTAACTTGTCAACATCCAATGTAAAAAAGCTCCATTAGCATTTCCTTCCAGACTTTGCTCGAATTGGAGAATGTGCAAATGACAACCAAACATTCAAGATCAAACAAATCCTATCTCCAATTCGACCCAGATACAAGATCTCTCACTAAATCTAATTACTTTTTAAGCACCCCCTCCCCATTATCTAAAAAATAACTTAGTCCGTATGAATTCTTTCCCCCTGTCACCCCAACCGGCGTCTACATATGCGAGAGAGAGAGAGATGTATAACCTGCTCCATCTTCATCACTATTAATACTGATAGTGGCCACTACACCTTCAATCCCAAGGGTACATCTACATCCTATAATGCATGTAATGTACATCCTAATCTTAAAATTCTGTGACGCCTCTTATGTTGGGGAAACAACCATTCGAATTAACAACCATCGCCACATCAGCGCCATCAATAATAGATACCACAGGCTTTATACACATCTAATCACACAACACTACTTTTGATGTCTTTCCATATTGCTGTTACATATTCTGCTCCCTACGACCA
>JAGDQP010042611.1:0-16492 GCA_022664845.1 Lepisma saccharinum
ATATATAGGTAAGTGTACCGATTATGGCCCGGGTCCCCAATATGGCTCACCCCCCAGATCTCTGCAGCTATCCGTTGTTGATGTCATTTGAGCATAGTAAGTATGTATAGTTGAAAACCTAATCAGTATAATGCATGGATAATGTAGTTATGAGAGCATACGTGATCATAAAATGTACGTGATGCAATGTATTGCCTTGTGTAACTAGCAGGCGCCAGAAAAAGCAAAGAGGTCAATAGTGCGCAATATGACCCACCGTCATATTGGGCAAAATTCATAACTGTTTAAAATGAAAGCATTGGGTATTTGAATTGTTTGTACTGAACACTGATCATCATATTATTTAGTAATTAAAACGAAGATTATGCCAGGTAATAAGGAAGCTATCTATTCCAATACAAAGAATAAGAAAATTAAAGCCAAAACAAAGCTAGTGTCATCAGGTTTAAAACGATCAGAATTTCTGCAACTGCTTCTAATAGTCCTGAAGAACCGACACTGAGTTGCTCCAGGTCTTGTGAATCTTGGTTTTGTTAGCTTTGTTATGAAGACAGGGTTTCAGACATGCTCTTTGCGTGTCTTAGCGCAAATACGTTCATGAAGAGTGTGTTGGAATGACCGCTAAAGATCACGTACCATTTCTTTGTTCCTTATGTGAGACGTGGCGTTCTAAACTTCTTCGTTTGTGTTACACTTTTTCTTATTTATTCATATTCAGATGAACATCAATTACATGTGTTTGAAAATAAGGTTTTGAGAAAGATATACGGGCCGAAACGGGACGAGATGACTGGAGAGTGGAGGAGACTGCATAATGAAGAACCCCACGGACTGTACGATTCACCAGATGTTGTAAAAAAAAAGTGAAATCGCGACGACTAAGGTGGGCAAGCCATGTAGCTAGGATGGGGAAAAACGAAGCTTATATTCTATCCTGGTTGCAAGGCCGGATGGAAGGAGACCATTGGGAAAACCGAAATGTCGTTGGGAGGACAATATTAGAAGTGATGTTCGAGAAGTAGGTGTTCGTGATGAAAACTGGGTGAATATTGCCCAGAATAGAATCCAATGGCGAACGTTTGTTACTGCGGCGATGAACTTGCGAGTTCCATAAGCCATAGAGTTAATTAGCTAGTTATTCATATTTTGTCTTCATGTATGTTCACTTGTTTTTCACAAATTTTGGTATTTTGTATTAATACAATTTCTTGTTTTTTCAATGTCATAAATTATGTATGCTTGAAATGTATATTTCTCAGTATGCAGCATATATGAGGAATACAGAAATGTTACACATCATTCTTGCCATACGCTCCTGTTTTCTATAGCGGGCCATATTGGTATACCAGAGGTTGAAGGACATGAATGGAGAAAGGACAGCGAAGGAAAGCTATGCATCACTTGGATCGCCGGAGCATCTGCACCAGAAACTGATGTACTTGCCTTACTGCGTTGCCGTTGTTACAGAAATATGCAGTAATTGCTCTGGTTCAGATTATCTGTTAGCGTATTATTGCTCTTCTCTTCAAATAAAAGCAGTGTCTTTTGCAAAAGCATTTATTTATCTAAAAATAGTAGTTTTCTAACATAAATTTAAAGAAAATATTACGCATAAAATTTTGTTTTTCCTCTTTTTTTAAAAAAGGAATTTTCACCTAAACCTAAAATCTGCCTCAGCCAAATATTAAATATTCCTTTGATGTTACGTCATATTCTGCATTGCACGCATCAGAAGCAATAAAAATTTTGAAATAATACCATCCAACAGAAACAGCTGATATAAAGAATTATTGATATATTTACTAAGTAGGCCTAGGTGGTATAGGTTATTTCAAGTTTAAACTAAATGCTACTTACATTATTATCGGTATTCATCTTCAGGGGAAGCACTAACAAATAATACTAAATATGAGAAAGTGAAGAGTAAATGAAGTAAGAAACAGAAATAGTATATAAGGAGTAGTAACAAAGAGATCGCGAGGTCGTAAGATAATTCTGTTTGCATGGTATTCATCTACTGGGTCGGATCAGATTGGTAGTTGAAAATTCCTCTGTTTTAAAGAAAAGGGGGCGGGAACAATCAAACAATTGCGTAACACATTTGTTAACCCAGATATCCCTTTTTGTATGTATACTACTGGTAATCTTTGAAGATCCAATAATCGTGGACAGTTTAATTATCAGAGGTACTTGTTACCTATTGCACCTTTCCTTATAATCTTCCACACGTACCGAACACCATGAATGTAGAAGCATGCATATACACAAAATAGAGATGTGTGGGGTGCCCCGTTATTGAGCTGGGATTCTCTTCTACTCATAAGCTTTTCTTATATCATAAGTTCATGGGCTGCTATACACTGTGTGGATTTATTGATTGTGATAACACACACAATACATTGATTTGTTGGTTAATTACTATTATCGGGTTTCCCTAAACTCTCATCAACGTAAGCTTTCCATAGATGCCAAACTTCATATGTAATGGATGATAGTCCTATCGACAGATGTAAACTGGATGTTTACAATGAAAGCTGCAGAAAAGTAGCTTTTTTATTTGGCAAATCTGTAGTTGACAAAGTTTCATTAACATAAGACAGAAAGCTAATTGTTGTAAAAATAATTTCATAGATGTTCAGTTGCATAAAACATTTCTGATATGTAGATCAAGATCAAGCAAGGATTAATCCACGTTCTTGCAACTATACTCTTGCACCAACGTATATCCCGGATTAAATTAGAGATTTAAGAAATCTGCGAAACAATAGGGGAAAACAAGAAAAATAAAGTATACACACGTGAGTACTTGACGAAATATACACTTCAGAACAATATGTCAGTGAGATTAAACATCGGTCCAGTAACAAAAGTGACTCAAATTATCAGAATGTACTGACTCGATTTAAAATTATGTTATCAGTGTCTAAGTTTCTTTTTTATATAAGCAATTTTTCTTGTTTATATAGTAGCGTAATTGGTTAGTGCGCGTTCCATACAACCGGTGACGGTTCTAATTTCACTGCAGAAAGTTATATTTTTTTAAATTTTCACGAAAGTGAGTAGTAAGTTCAATGTAATACTTTAATTTACTTTTTTGCTTCATACATTACTTTCCTTATAACGTACTCTAGCATACCCGAACATATCCTGTCTATATGAAAGAATATTCAATATATGTGTGAGGCATATGTATTATTACTCTTCGGCTCTATGCGTAGGATTTTAAACCTGAAACGCGAGATGCAATTAGTATTGACTGACCAACCCGGGAGAACATCTTGTATGAAATAGACTACAGTCTACATGGATATGTGGTCCGCCTCGTACTACAGGATATCGAGGAATGTATGTAAAGGACAATGTATGCAAAGGGGGTAACAAGACATAAATAAAACAAGCAATTAAGGTTCTCTTTAGCACCTTTATTTAGAGCTCCATCCACTTTAGGAGTTCTAGCAGAACTGATATTACATTATTACATACAGCTTACGCCAGTGGTCGAAGTGAGGCGGTATGCACCGCTTTGGCGTACCGGGTCTGGTTTTTGAGAGCTAAACGCGTACCGTTACTGAAACAGATGCTATACGTGTTCTTATATCAATTTCTGATTTATCTAGGCAAATATAAGGAAAACATACCGCCTCTGTTTCTTTCCTACTTCGAGCACTGGCTTACGCTATTTATATAGGCACATGACATATTACAAGAAAAATAGACTATCTCCCATAGAGGTTTTGCATATTTTGGTAAATTAATTTCTATATATTTTAAAAGTCTTTGGTGTATTTTCTTGTTATTTATAATGTCTTTGGTGGTTATAGTTTGTTCCAAAAGTATTTACACAAAATAATATTCCATAAGCTAATTTAGGTATACTAAACATTTACATATGTCATAAGCTTCGGCTGATAATTTTATATATACATTTATTATTAGTAATTCCAAAGAGTAATTTTATATAAACTATTACAAGGGGGGTCTCACACAAGAATGTAGGCATCTCGTAGGATGCGAAGTTACGTTACATATATGCCTCTCCTTCTGAAAAACAAATTTGAAACTCTGAAAGGTTTTTAAATTTATTTTTATTTAGAATTTGCCAAAAAGTCTCTTATACATTGTTCGAATTAGTTTTTAAATTTAAAATAGTTCAGATCTTTTAAATTTCCCAATATTCAGAAAATAATTTTATCACTTATAACAAACACCGTCATTAGGGGAGATTGATAGTATCTTGTTGATTTGGTTGGGAACACTAAAGATGACTTCAGGGAAAGTTGAGCTATGGCTTCTTCTTGCTGCTGGAGTTAACTGCGACCACACATAGTACCATTCCTACTACTACACGCTGATATTTAGAACTGACTGCTTGTAGAAGAGAAAACTACGGACAGAATTACGGAAGCAGGGAAAGTGAGAAGAGCGTTCTGGAAGACAAGAGGAAATAATAAAACAACAAGAGATCAGGGGTGGAAATTCATGCGAAGCGAAGTCGCAATCACTTCGCCCTACTTCGAGTTAAGTTGTCCCGTACCGTCGAATCAGAGGGGAACAAACGAGAAAGGAATAGGAGCGAAAGGAACTGGCGCGAAGCGGAATAAGCGTGAAAGGAACTGGAGCAAAGCGGAACAAGCGCGAAGGGAATTGGAGCGAAACGAAATAAGCGCGAAAGGAACTAACGCGAATTGGAAAAGGTGCGAAAGGATCTGGCGCGAAACGGAATTAGGACGAAAGACGAATCAGAGGGGGGAGGAAAACAATGGAAATAAGAGCGAAACGAAATAAACTGGAAACGGAGTTAGCGCGAAAAGAACTGGAGCGAAACGGAATAAGCTCGAATTTCACGTGCTTATTCCTCTTCGCTCTAATTCCGGCGACCCTCACAACCCACAGATGCGCGCGGATCATCTTCCTGTGACGAGATAGCAACCCTATAGTGAAATTCCACCCTTGACCCTGGGTTGCCAATTTTAAGAATTCCGGAATTCCGTCAAGACATTATTGACAACAGGAGCAACTGGACTATCCATAACTTGAGGTGATGTGTTCTCCTTGGCACAAGACCGGCAAATGAATTAGGTGGCAACGCCACTCTTGACATTTCCGAAGTAGAATGTTTATACCCTACATTTTAGTATAGGCATTTCGCGGTGTAGAAATGACAAGATTCGGGTAAATCACAATCTAGACTAAATTCACTCGTATATGGAGTGTAACAGTGAAGGGTGTAGATAACTGACCCACTCCATAAAAGTTAAGAAAAATTTCAATTTTTCAAATTATAATGTAATATTTGGTTAGAATTTCCCATTGGCCAACTACCTGCGTGTTATATTGTACATTGATGACTTTAAATATTTGTTAATTTACTACGCCCTTGTTTTTAATTTGGTCGCTGTACTATATCCTGTGCTATATACTAAATCCACCACTATTCATCCAATACTAATGATTCACTTGTTTCTCACGTTGTCAGCTGTTACTTCCGGTTCGTAATTAATAACGAGAGAATAACGTCATTTTTGAAACCGTACAGTAATGAAAAAATAACATTTATAAATAGGACTCATATAAAAATAGTACCGGTATATTTAACTAATAATTGTAATTATTATTAGCTCTGTTTTTTATTTTGTTATTCAATAAAAAAAAGCACACACTCATCAGCATAACTTTCTTCGACTTCCGGATACACCATGTGGTTGTTCTTCGGTGTGTCGTGTTGACGGTGAGGATCTGGAATATTAAGATCGCGAATAAGTTCATGAGTTTGTTCACGGTTAGTTAAAGCATAGGTGTACATTTGGACCCGACCTCGCTCAACCTCGACCTCGGGACGGGACTTCGAACTCGACCTCGCTCAACCTCGAACTCGCGATCTCACTTCAACCTCGACCTCGCGACGGGACTTCGACCTCGACCTCACTCAACCTCGAACTCGCGATCTCATTTCAACCTCGACCTCACTCAACCTCGAACTCGCGAACTCACTTCGACCTCGACCTCGCGATCTCACTTCGACCTCGACCTCGCTCAACCTCGACCTCGCGATCTCATTTCGACCTCGACCTCACTCAACCTCGAACTCGCGGTTTAAGGTCGAGGTCAAATGAGTTCGAGGTCGGCGACTCGCGAGGTCCGACCCCGCGAGGTTCAATACCTCTGAGTTAAAGTGTTGTTTGGTTTTCCACTTTTCACTCGGCCGGAGCTTAGATGCCTAAATGCCGTTAATAAAATTTCAACTTCTCACTCCACGTTTGGTACCTCGTAACGTGATTTTTTTAACGTATAACCAACAAAGTCGGTTAGTTATAGCCACGTTTGGTTCGTCCACTGGTCAGTTTCCAGGTATCGTAGCTTGTTAAGTTCATAAATGCCAGTTTTGGGGCGTTTGCTGGATAGTTCCAAGAGTCCTTGTCAAGAAAGTGCTTTTCTAAATTATTTGCCACATATTTGTAAATCACTGCAGCTATAATATCGAGCTTGAATTAAGTTGTATAAATTTCATTTCTCCGTATTCATTTGGTACAATTAACTTAAATGCCATGTGATATCTCGAATAAATTACACTTCTGTGGAAATACTTTCATGGGAACAGATTCTTCGCTTCGACTCTTGAAAGATTTAATTGTGTGTGTGTGTGTGTGGGGGGGTTAGGCTAGGTTCATTCCCATAGATCTAAGGAGGACTAGATGATTCAGCTAGCCCCTGACAGGGTAATCTAAGCGACAGTAGTGCCTCTCGTAGCAGCGTAAAGCAACACCCATGACAACACCAAACAAAAATGAATCGATATTCAGAAATTTGCGGCGTTCGCGCCGACATTTGAATGCACAAGGAATTCAGTCGTTGACTGGGGATTGGCGTGACATGTTGATTGCAAGTCGAGTGCGATAAGTATTTTTAAATTGCCCGGTTATATGATAGTCAAACCCCAAATGTCACCATCTATCATGTCTTAGCTAAGTCTAGAATCTTTTAACCGTCCCCTTAATGGGAATATGAAATGATAAGGAAAATAGTTAAAAAAAAAAACTGATTCCCCTAGCATGTTTCAACGCATCGGGGCCGCTGTAAATTTTTCCTCCACGCGCATGCGTGGAGTGGTTGTTAATTCCCCTGTCGCGAGAGGCACTGTCAATGCATGGCCTTCCCTGATTGGTTGCGTTTCTCGCTAGCAGACGCTGGCGATTACCATTGCTGGTATAGGAAGTTATTCCTCTATACTATTTATCCTTTTTGGTTCATTCCGTAACTACAAGCCCATTTCTAGCGAACTGTCTCTCCAGGGTGCAATTCCTTCGGTGTAGAGTTCATTTGCAAGAGCCACACCAAGGAACCTGCATCCTGGAGAGTCAGTTCCCTCGGAATAGCCTCGTGGATATGGTGGGTCAGTGACCTACACCCTTGAGGTGTAACAGTATATGCTGGAGCCTAGTTCCCGTGCTGTTCCATTAGTGCTTTCCTCAATGGACTACATATTTAGAAATTTATATAATTTTCCTTTTGTACGTAATCGACAATGTCCACTTTTTGGCAAAATGATGGAGTTGCAGGGTTATCCACCGAAGACTACTATCAAGTTATACTATATCTCTATACATAAACTATTGCAACATTACGAGCCGTAGATCCTTCTCAGAGATGATGATCATCCAAAAACTAATATTTATTTCACATAATCAATTCTTACATGTAGAAGACTTCAAGCACACATTCACTATATAGATATGACACTATGTCAAGACAAACTTTGATATTCATAAAACTGAAAAGCGTAATTAATCACATTACAAACAACCAATATTATAAAACGTTCAATCAGACTTTAAACAATCAACTGATTTAAAATTCAAAACAACAATCAGCTTTTTTAAAAAACCTTTTAAAATATAAAAGCATTATTCATTTAACAATAGATCTAAACTATTCGATGTTGCCATGAACCTCAATTCATGCAACCTTGCACTTCTCCCTCACTTAATCCATTTTAATCACAATATATAAAACTCCTAGGTTTCAGCTAGTCCGCCAAACCTTCTGCTCGACCCTCCAACAAATCTTCATCTGTCACCCAACTCAGTTGTCCCTGGTTTTGTACTTGTTCCTTAGAACTTAACAAATCGTCTAATTCTCCTTGTTCAGCTATCAAGTTACGTGACTTCTTTTTCCTCTTCCTTCTAATAGCTTTGTTTCCTTTGTTCCCTATGTCAGAAACTGACTTAATCAAATTACTCTTCTTATTACCACGATCCGACTCCAGTATCTCTCTCTTCCCTTCTTCAATTATTTTATTTAGTTGCTTTTCGCTTTCCACAGATTTCTTTGCTTGCTTCTCTCTTTCAATAGGTTTCTCCACTTTATTACTATTGACTTCTTTAGACTTCTCTTCCAGTTTCTCCACTTCATTATTATTGACTTCTCTTCCCGTTTCTCCACTTACTTATGTTTGAATTCTTCAGACTTCACTTCCAGTCTCTTCACTTCATTATTATTGATTTCTTCAGACTTCTCTTTCTTTTCAGGTTCATTTGAATTCACCACAACTTCAGTTCTATAAATAGCTGTATTATCTTCAGTCTTATCGTTCACCATCACTTCATATTCTTCCACAGACTTATCAGACATGCTTACAACTGACGCCTCGTCAGCACTAACCACGACCCTCTCAGTTTCTCTAAAAAACTGCTTATGCCAACCTGGCGACAAAATATTGAGCATTTCTCTACCTATAATTACATATTCTGCATCACCCAAATTATTACAAACTTCATTTTATATTTAAACGGTTTAAAACTTGTCATAATATGTACCATTCCTAATACTTTTACCAAAATACCATTAAACAGTTGTAATGCATTTATCCTTCCTGGCTCACTCATTGTAAATTTATGTCTACGTACGAAACTTTGTGACATGATGTTATTCCTTGATCCTGTATCTATCATTTCCATGCACAAAACATACTCACAGGACAAAGACATTGTTAGCATCGTATCTATTGAATCACCTTCAACCTTCATGTCTAATGTGTCGGTTAACAACAAATCATCTACCGCCAAATTATTTATTCCTACAGAAATATGGTTCGTTTCTTCCTGATTCACTTCCGATATTTCTTGTATCTTTGCTTTATTTACTTTACCAGCGGACTGACAAACTCCGGCTCTACGATAATGTCCAATTTGTCCGCACTGCAGACATCTTGCATTAAAAGCTGGACATTTCCTCAATTCATGCGTACCCAAACATCGCCAGCATCGTTGACGTAACTCTTCCGCAGTAGCACGAACTTGTTGAGAAGATCTAAAACTTTGATATTTCTGACGTTGAACTTAATGAATTCGTTCCGACTGATTCAGTTTAGAAGTCAAGTGTGAACCAATCACCTCTATCAATGTGAAGGCTTGTTTCAAATCACTGATATTATACGCCTCCAAAAACGATTCAAACCTGTCTAAATACAGATTAATGTCTCCTTGATCTACATCAAAATGTTAAAAACTTGATATTCCAGATGCCATCTCCCTGAATCCTATATCATCTGCGCTACTAGAAATGCAGGGTTATCCACCGAAGACTACTATCAAGTTATACTATACCTCTATACATAAACTATTCCAACATTAAGAGCCGTAAATCCTTTTCAGAGATGATGATCATCCAAACAACAATATTTATTTAATATAATAAACTCTTACATGTAGAAGATCTCAAGCACACATTCACTATATAGATATGACACTATGTCAAGACAAACTTCGATATTCACAAATCTAAAACGCGTAATTCATCACATTACAAACAATCAGTATTATAAAACGTTCAATCAGATTTCATACACATACTATATAGTCCCATGGTCACTGACTGACTTGACATTCACTCACTCATCCATATAAATTCCCAGGCCAAACTACTGGAGCTAGAAACACCAAATTTGGCACGAAGGTGTAAGACCATGAGTAGGTAAAGGAAAAAATCCGACATTTTGGAAAAGTCGCCATCTTGGATCCAAAATGGCCGCTAAACCCATTGTTGTATAGAATAGGGAGGCTAAACGGCTGAAGCTATTGAATTGGAATTTGGTATGAAGGTACATCGTTGCTAGTAGGGTACGAAAATATTTTCAAATTTTGTAAAAGTTGCCATCTTGGATTCAAAATGGCCGCCAAACCCATTGTTATATAGAATAGATAGCTTTAACTACTGGGTCTATTCAATTTAAATTTGGTATAGAGGTACAATATCTATTGTAAGTTACGAAAATATAACACAATGTACCTAAAGACGCCATATTGGATCCAAAATGGCGATCTTAATACTCAATTTTCCACAACGTTTGAGATAGAGATACGAAATTTTGGATGCATGTGTATCATAACTAGTAGTTTAGGAAAATAATACAAAATTTTGCGAAAGTCGCCATCTTGGATTCAAAATGGCCGCCCAAAAATCATTTTCGACACCGTTTGAGCTAGATATATTAAATTTTAAATTTAGTTGTGTGTTTACGTGTAAGTCACGACAATATAATAAAATGTTAAAAAAGTGGCCATCTTGGACCCAAAATGGCCGTCAAACTCACTGTTTTATAGAATACACAGCCTAACCGGCTGTTGCTACTGAAATGAAATTTGGAGCAAAGGTAGAATATCATCAGTACGTTACGTAAATATTACTAGATGTGTTCAAAGACTCCATCCTGGATATAAAATGGCGGACTTAAAAATCCATTTTCCACAACGTTTTAGCTAGAGATACGAAATTTAGCATAAGGTGTATCATAATTAGTAGTACAGGGAAATAATACACAATTTCGGGAAAGTCAGCATCGTTAATCCAAAATGGCCGACCGAAAACACATTTTCTAACCGACTAAAGCTAGATAAACGAAGTTTGCCATGAAAGTATACCATGACCAGCATGTCACAAAAATAGTGAAAAAAAAAACATGGGGGCGCAGCCCCCCGGTGGGTGGTATATTTGTACCATGCAGTTGGCCAGGAAATCTGTTTACGATAAAGGGGGGCGCAGCCCCCCTCAAACCCCCATGTTGGGAGCACAGGTCACTGACTGACTCATGATCATAATTCACAGGCCAAACCACTGGAGCTAGAAACACCAAATTTGGTATGAAAGTGTAAGACCATGAGTAGGTAAAGGAAAAATCCGACATTTTTAAAAACTCGCCATCTTGGATTCAAAATGGCCGCCAAATCCATTGTTGTATAGAATAGGGAGGTTAAACGGCTTTGGCTATTGAAATGAAATTAAGTATGGAAGTTCATTGTTGCTAGTAGGTAGCGAAAATATTTAGAAATTTTCTAAAAGTCGCCATATTTGATTCAAAATGGCCGTAAAACCCATTGTTGTATAGAATACTCAGGCTAAAGTACTGGAGCTATTGAAATGAAATTTGGTACGCAGGTACAACATCACTATTAGATTACGAAAAAATTATCTTATGTATTCAAAGACGCCATCTTAAATCCAAAATAATGGACCCTAAAAATCTATTTTCCACGCCGTTTGAGCTAGAAACACGAAATTTGGTATGAAGGTATATGATCACAAGTAGTTTAGAAAAACATTAGAACATTTTTAAAACGTCTCCATTTTGGATTCAAAATGGCCGCCCAAAGCACATTGCACACAACGCAAACTGCTGGAACTAGAAAAATCAAATTTGGTATGAAGGAGTAGGACCATAAGTAGGTAAAGGGAAAAATCCGACATTTTGGAAAAATCCCCATCTTGGATCCAAAATGGCTGCCAAACCTGTTGTTGTATAGAATAGGGAGGCTAAACGGCTAGGATAATTGAAATGAAATTTGGTATGGAAGTACATTATTGCTAGTAGGTAGCGAAAATATTTTCAAATTTTCTAAAAGTCGAAATCTTGGATTCAAAATGGCTGCCAAACCCATTGTGGTATAGAATACACAACCTAAACGGCTGATGCTACAGAAATGAAATTTCGTACGAAAGTACATCAATAGTAGGTTTCGAAAATGTTATACAATGTATTCAAAAGCGCCATCTTGGATCCAAAATGGTGGACCCTAAAAATCCATTTTTCACACCGTTTGGGCATGTGATGGCATGTATTTTGGAAAATCCGAGATAGCTATTTTTCTCGGAGTGCCATTCTGAACGAAATGCCGTTTGTTCCACTTTTCTAGCAGATATTTTTGTCTCCAAAAGATCAAAATGGCGTCATACAGAGCTTCCGTTTTTTCAATTGTCCATTTGTAACCTGCTATTTCCCAAACTCGATATGGCAAACACGAATCTGAAGTACTTTTATGTGTATATCATCTCTAAATAAGAAAACATTTTCTAAAATTCGTTAATTTTTAACATGGGATTATATAGGAATTAGATACATTATGCATTAAGTTCATAAATTATGGTCAGAAATGTAATCATCTGCTGATATGAAGGCCGGAAACTGTATCACGTGACATGTTGTGAATTGTTCGATTTGAATTTCAAGCTTCGCTTGTCATGCTGACTACTTATCGTTTACTTGTGGAAATCGAAATTTGCTAATTTGGCCAAGATGGCCGTATCCGGAATATATATCACGTGCTTTGTTATCCGTAGTTTGTCTTGTATTGAAATTTGCTTCTGCTTTACCTAAGCAAATCATTGTTTATTACATATCGATAACTAATTTACAACGCGAGATATTCAATAAAACTTTTCAACGTCTTACATTGGTGACGTCAGAACGTTATTCAGCGCATTGGCCATATGGAGCTAGAATGTGTATACATGTCCACTAATATCGTTATTAATTTTTTTCCTAACTCTGTATCTATTCAGCCAATCACTAATATTACAAACCATATCATGTGACAACTTTTTCAGTTGAGCAAGGGAGCTTTCGGTACACGTGTACTAATGATCATACAAAAGTACACTCGACCGACAAAATCACGTTTTCAAGGCTTTATATTTCTGTCATTTTTCAAATGTCGAAATTTTCATGTTCGAAAGGGATCAATACTAGTATTAGAGATAATGTTACTATTAACATTTTTTTTTATGTGTGGCGTAAGTTTCGATAACATTCACCCGAAACAGCCGATATCGTTGGTATATATACTATACGTGTATAGCCGCATGGTCACTGACTGACTAACTCACTCACTCACTGATCATCAAAATTCACAGGCCAAACTACTGGAGCTAGAAACACCAAATTTGGTATGAATGTGTAGGACCATGGTAAAGGGAAAAATCCGATATTTTGGAAAAGTCGCCATCTTGGATCAAAAATGGCTGCCAAACCCATTGTTGTATAGAATAGAGAGCTTAAAATGCTGGGGCTATTGAAATTCAATTTAGTATGGGGGTACACTATCGTTAGTAGGTAAGGAAAATATTTTCAAATTTTCTAAAAGTCGCAAACTTGGATTCAAAATGGCCGTCAAACCCATTGTGGTAAAGAATACAAAACCTAAACCGCTTATGCTACAGAAATGAAATTTCGTACGAAAGTACAACATCAATAGTAGGTTTCGAAAATGTTATACAATGTATTCAAAAGCGCCATCTTGGATCCAAAATGGTGGACCCTAAAAATACATTTTTCACACCGTTTTGGCTAGAGATACGAAGTTTGGCATAAAGGTGCATTATGGTGAGTAGTTTAGGAAACTATTACAAAATTTTGGGAAAGTCGCAATATTGGAACAAATGGCCGCCCGAAAATCCATTTTGTACACCGTTTGAGCTAGATAAATGAAATTTTATTTGAAGGTGTACCTTCACGAGTAAGTCACGACAGTATGATAAAACGTTAAAAAAGTCGCCAAAAAAATGGCCGCCCGAAAACCCATTTTTTAACCCACTAAGGCTAGACAAATAAAATTTGTTATAAACGTGTGCCACGACGAGTAGGTCACAAGAAAATGGTGTAAAACCCCCAAATGAGGGCGAAGCCCCACACTGTGCGTGGTAATTTGTATTATGGAGGCGCAGTCCGTTGGAGTGTCTGATTACGATAAAAGGTCCGAAGCACCCCTAAACCCCCATGTTGGGATCGCAGCTACCCGCCAGCGAAGCAAAGCGAGTGTACATACTATATAGCCCTATGGACACTCACTCACTGGTTGACTCACTGACTGATTCACTCATCCATATAAATTCCCAGGCCAAACTACTGGAGCTACAAACACCAAATATGGTATGAATATGTAGGACCATGAGTATTTAAAGGAAAAAATCCGAAATTTTGGAAAAGTTGCCATCTTGAATCCAAAATGGCCGCCAAATTCATTGTTGTATAGAATACAGAAACTAAACTAATGGAGCTATTGAAAAGATATTTGCTATAAAGGTACATTTTCAATTGTAGGTTAATATAATATTATACAGTTTACCTAAAGACGCCATCTTGGATACAAAATGGCCGCCCCAAAAATAATTTTCGACACCGTTTGTGCTAGAGAAATGAAATTTTATTTGAAGTTGAGTCTTCGCGTGTAAGTCACGACATATAATTAAATGTTTAAAACGTCGCCATCTTGGATCCAAAATGGCCTCCAAAAACATTGTTATATAGAATACACAGGCTAATCTGCTGGGTCTACTGAAATGAAATTTGGCATGGTGGTACAATATCAATAGCAGGTTAACAAAATATTACGCAATGCATTTTAAGACGCTTTCTTGGATCCGAAATCTCGAACTTAAAAGTCCATTCTCCACAACGGTTTAGCCTAATCCGCTGGGGCCACTGAAATGAAATTTGACATGGTGGTACAATATCAATAGTAGGTTAACAAAATATTACACAATGTATTTTAAGACGCTATCTGGGATCCAAAATAGAGAACTTAAAAGTCCATTCTCCACAACGGTTTAGCTAGAGATACGGAATTTAGCATGAAGGTGTATCATAAATAGTAGTTTATGGAAATAATACAAAATTCTGGGAAAGTTGCCATCATTAATCCAAAATGACCGCCCGATAACCCATTTTCTAAACCACTAAAGCTAGACAAACCAAATTTGGCATGAAGGTGTACCACAAGGAGCAGGTGACAAGAAATAGTGAAAAAGACACTTGGGACGCAGCCCACCCTGGAATGGAAACAGTCCGCCAAAGAGTATCTGAATACGGTAAAGGGGGGCGCAGTCACCTAAACCCTTATGTTGGGAGCGCAGCTTCCACGTGGGTCTTGGGCCAGCGCCCCCAGCGAAGCAAAGCGAGTCAACTGATTTAAAATTCAAAACAACAATCAGATTTCTCAAAATATTTTAAAATATAAAAGCATTATTCATTTAGCAATAGATCTAAACTATTCGATGTTGCCAAGACCCTCAATTCGTGCAACCTTGCAAGACCTTGTACTCTAGTGTATCAACTCTAAAAATAATATTTGACAAAATGGCTAGAAATATAACGAATTTGTATAAAGTTTAAATTTAACGTCAAACTTTAAAATTAATTTTCCTCAAAATTAACTGAAGTAGGCATAGTACCTTCTAGTTCGAAGGTGACGATATATATATATATATATATATATATATATATATATATATACGTTCACGTCGTGGGGCCTGTTAGTACCCAGGCAACTGCTTCGCGAACGAACATGGATGGGCTGCTCACCAACCCGCATTAGCTGACAGCGTGGTGAGTCAAATGTCAGCACCCCTCCTTTCTTTACATATGATGGTACAAGCAAGGAAACAGCCTCGGAGGACCTCATTACCCGGAGGACGGAATGCAACGGCAGCGGTCAGTCCTGCAGGAAGTCAGAGGGTCAAAATGCCCGGGTTTGGACTGTAGACTGACAGGACACCGACACGGCAACTCGAACGGACCTATACGTGGCGACCCTCAACTGTAAGTCACTTGCAGGAGAGGACAAATTAGAAGAACTGCAGAATGAACTTAAGAGGATTAAGTGGGACATCATAGGACTATCAGAAGTGTGGAGGAAGAATGAAGAACAGTTGGAACTACCGTCAGGGCACACGTTCTACTACAAAGGAACAGAAACTGGAAAAGCGACAGGCGTTGGCTTTATAATTAATAAAGACCTGAAGTCACGAATCACAGAAATTGAAGGAATTTCAGATAGAATCGCACGGGTAGTAATAAAAATTAACAAGAGATACAGTATGGAAATTATACAAGTGTACGCTCCAACAACCTTGCACCCGGAGGAGGAAGTCGAAGACCTATACGAGGAGATTCAGAAGATTTTGGATAGTAGCAAATCGCATTACAAAATTGTAATGGGAGACTTCAATGCGAAAGTAGGAACCAAGCAGAGCAGTGACACGAAAGTGGGAAACTTTGGATTTGGCAAAAGAAACAAGAGAGGAGAGAAATTAGTGGAATTCTCAGAAGCCAACAGACTGTTCATTTCCAATACATTTTTCAAGAAACCGCCCCAGAGGAAGTGGACATGGAAAGGCCCAAATGGGACCAAAAACGAAATAGACTACGTTCTATCAAATAACAGGG
>JAGDQP010042612.1:0-11633 GCA_022664845.1 Lepisma saccharinum
GAAAATCTCGGCTGGCCCAAACATTTGGGGGGCTAGCGTGAAGTTAGCCCCCCAAACTTTGGACACCCCTATCTCCTTTATTTGACTAGCCCAAAAGCTGAAAGTGGCTAGCCCAACCAGTCCAAATTGAGTTCTAACTGGCCCAAGGAAAATCTCGGCTGGCCCAAACATTTGGGGGGCTAGCGTGAAGTTAGCCCCCCAAACTTTGGGCACCCCTATCTCCTTTATTTGACTAGCCCAAAAGCTGAAAGTGGCTAGCCCAACCAGCCCAAATTGAGTTCTAACTGGCCCAAAGAAAATCTCGGCTGGCCCAAACATTTGGGGGGCTAGCGTGAAGTTGGCCCCCCAAACTTTGGACACCTATATCTCCTTTATTTGACTAGCCCAAAAGCTGAAAGTGGCTAGCCCAACCAGCCCAAATTGAGTTCTAACTGGCCCAAAGAAAATCTCGGCTGGCCCAAACATTTGGGGGGCTAGCGTGAAGTTAGCCCCCCAAACTTTGGACACCTCTATCTCCTTTATTTGACTAGCCCAAAAGCTGAAAGTGGCTAGCCCAACCAGCCCAAATTGAGTTCTAACTGGCCCAAAAAAAATCTCGGCTGGCCCAAACATTTGGGGGGCCAACTTCACACACGCTGATTTTGCGGTTTGGTGCCTATACTCCATCGGATTCGTGTGTCAGTTGTCCTCTGATCGATTCCCACTCAAGGCCACGTTTTCATTTTTTTTTTAAAGTACATTATCCTTTTGTTTCTTGTTCTGTCAAGGCTTCTACCTTGATTGTTGTAAACTAGACCTCTTTATTCAACCTTGTTTAAACCTTTTTGGCTTGATAAGTTTGCACTAAGTCGACCCACTTTTTAAATCAGGTCAAATCGCTATATGTTGGAAGTTAAATTATTCGCGAGAAGTTCAACTGGACCTGTTAATTAGAAGGGTAACGTCCCACGAAAAAATCAAATTGGAACCAGGAAGATTTTTTTAATCTGTAGTGTACAACGGTAACAAAATGGTATATTTAAATGATGGCGCGCACACTGACTAAACAAAGTTAGTTAGAGCGAAGCGAGGACAAACATGGATTTAGTGTGGTACTAAAGAACGATTAGACAAAAGTCCCAACTTGTTTCTTGAATGCGTGGCTACCCAGCAAATCGTGTTATTCATATCACAGTATCATTCAGTCCTGTAGACCAGTGGTTTTGAACCACCGGTCCGCGAAACTATTGTATCCATTCTCGCCAAATTAACGTATTTAATTATTTAACACTTATTTTGCGGGTTTCGACAGTTCAAGATTGATATTAAAGCTTACATTTTCTTTTCAAAACGCTTAGAATGTGAAGATGTGCCGACACCTTTTTAGTGGCATCTTCTCGGTCCTTGAAAGTTTCTTCCTATAATTTGCCGGTCCGTTTGTATTAAAAGGTTGAAAAACACTGCTCTGCGTGAGCAGATTGTGCTAGCGAAATCGAAACTACCAGCAATATCGCCATTGCTATATATATTATTTTCCTTTTAATGTGTAGGCATTTTCAATTGCTTCCCAATTGTTATTAACGTCCTAAACGAGCTTGTAAGTTTCTAAGGATGGACGTGGGCTACGTATTACTCCGTTGAAGGGACTCCGCACAGAAAGCGAGCGCGCTAACCTCTTGGTCCCATCCTGAAGTGTGATATTTCGATATTTAAATACTCACTCGTTCCTTTCCTTTATATCTTCATGAATATGATATACAGAGTGTTTGAAATGTAGTCATAAATTGAAGAGAGAATCGAAGGTGTACGCAGCCAAATGTATTTGAGCGTTGTTTATGGTTAAAGCATGGAGTTTAGAGGAATTTCTATGTTTGATTACTGCGCTGGGTTAATTACGTACGCTGCAGGTCTCTTAAGTCATAAATTTTGCGAACATACAATCCTTGAGTACGATTTTGATTGTGATTTGCTAAGCTTGCGTTATTAGTTCTTGAGCTTTGTGGGTGAAAAAAAATGGACTTTCTCTCGCTCCGAAACTGCATTATGTTGCTTCATTTCTTCAAGGAACTTTTTCTGGTTTCGATTTCAAGAATATACGGCAATCACATTTTGGAACACCCTGTATGTAGTTCGTTTTATCAGGTCTTCGTGCAATGGAGAGGCGAAGAAGATAAAAGATAATTATTGTACCTAAAAAATCTCCATTATCAAGTCAGGAAAAGTGAAATCTTCTGATTAATTTTATTTCAAGACGTCTGTATAATACTGGTGTAATGTTAACAAATATAGCAACTGGATACAGAGGTGTTCGGAAATCCGAAGTCAGTTCCGGAATTTAGAATATTTTTGCATTCTGAAACTTTGACATTCTAGTCTTCCAAAATTCCGATATTCCAGAATATCCTATTTCCTCCGGAATTCGAACCTGGGAGTCCTTGATTGCAAGTTTTCGAGCAAAACCACTCACGCACCGTGAGCAATGAGAAACAAATTTCTTCTGGAACCCTTCGTATTCTAGTTCAAAAAGCTGCAGATATGCCGAAATTTCGGAGTTAAAAAATCACGAAGATTGGCACTCCGATTCCGAAATCTAGGTTTCTGTTCCGGAAGGTTCTGGAATTCCGAACACGCCTAATACTACACGCCTACACGCCATTTATTGCTCGAAGACTCAATTTTCTTTCCATTGGTGGAAATGTACTAAGTTGGATGATAAGTTTTAATTTTGATTAATGTAGTGGGATTAATTTTGCTATTTACAAGAAAGCTTACAACTGTTCGTCTTCCAGCAAAGAATTGCTTGCTTTAAAATCTCAGCTGCATGTATATGTGTACCATTGCTGCACCAATTAAAAGTAATGACAGTCATTAAATAAGGAAACTCTTTATAATTCCGTGATTTAAAGATAACATCACAAAAGCTAAGAATAACTCCAGACAGAAGTACCTTCAAACAAACTACAAGGGTAATTTCGGTTAATTACATTTCATTTCTTTTGTGTTCTTTGAGTGTGGCAATTTTTAGAATTCTTTTTCATTTTTACTACAGTATCTTTTCTCCTTGTGTCTCTGGTAGCCTGTAATGACAAAAGCACACATTTTTAATTTCACTGCCGCATTTATATCCCGAGCAGATTGTGCCTTCATTTTGCTTTATGCTTTTAAAACTTATAGCTATGGCTGGGAGCAATTGGACTAATACAGTGGTGCCATCTACTGTTATCGCAGTACGACTTAATCTCACTCTTTGCATTCGAGTTGCTTCAAACTGTGAAAAACTGTTCTTTCAATAATTGTAGCAATCTATCAAGCTGAATGATAATTTGTAGGGACACTGATCCATAAAATTTGAAAATATTTGCGGAACCTGTGGCGACAAATGTTACTTTCGTGTACAAATTTTTCATGATTCGATTTCTTCTACTAGTAATTATTTTACTTGGAATGGGAGAACTACAGAGGTTTCGATAAGAATAATCGGGAGGAGATGGCGCATATTTTTAAAACTTGTTTCCTATTTATTCTTAATGTTAATGTAAAGCAAAGATCAGCAAAAGATGGCAGCACTATCTCCGTATGTGCCTAATGTATTTTTATCGTTGCCAAAATTTCAATGCTACTCCTACAAATTGAAGCCGGCCGAGCGGTCTGCGGCGGTAGGCTATCGGCTTGAAGGTCCCGGTTTCGAGTCCCAGCAGAGGCATGGGTGTGGATTTTAACAGCTAAAGATAAATCGTGACGGGCCGAAGTCCAAAGTTACTAGACTGGCCCATATAAAAATAAGTTTACCGAAGTTCCCACAAATTCAAGCCTATAGAGAGTTCAAACTTTCAGGAAAGAAAGTTCATAACCAATTCAAGAGTTTTATCCGTGCCGATTTTTTATTTTCTTTCTTGTTCATTGTTGAAAGAGCTTCACAAGAAATAAAATTTAAAAATCGGCACGGATGAACTCTTGAATTGGTTACGAACTTTCTTCCGTGAAAGTTTGAACTCTCTAGGCTCGAATTTGTAGCAGCAGCACTGAGCCGTCGTAGCCCAGTGGTGGAGCGTTGACATAGCATTCGGGAGGTCGTGGGTTCCATCCCATCACCAGACCATCCTGACTGAAGTTTTTCCAGGGGTTTTCCTCAGTCACGTCAGGTAAATGCCAGGATGGCACCTTCAACATCCTTTCCCCTCCCCTATCCCGGCCTGAGCCTTAGATGCCTAAAGACTATAAGTAAAATTTAAAAAAAAAATGTAGGAGCAGCATTGAAATTTCGTGCAACGATAAAAATACATTAGACATATATCGAGATAGTGCCGTCATCTTTTGTTGGAGATTGTTTTACATTAACCTTAATGCAAAATAAGCAAATTTCTGTGATGGATTCCATTACTTTTATTTTGGTACGCTATGTGTATAATATATTATTCGTTATAGACTGTTTAAGCAAGCTTAATGATACTTCATTTATATCTCTCCCAGAATATCAAGGTTAAATGCATTGGCATGGTGTCAAACGTAGGTAATCTGAGACATTTTATTATTGTAAAAAAAAATCAATATATTTAAGTGGATTTGGAAAGTGAAAATTATAATAATCTTTGCTTGTTGATTACAAAAGCGCTGAATTTTGTAAAAGTATAGGTGAAGGCGAATATTAGTGAATTTAAGGCAAATATTAAAACAGTAGTTAGAAATTGAAGTATTTTAATCCTAATGGTCCAGTGCTTACTTTCGCAGTCTTCGAATTGGATCAGCACAGGAAGACACAAGTTGAAGTTCTGGTACCGAAATTCCTGGGTTTTCGTCAGTTTCACATGATATATGCAGGTATCAGAAAACTGGTGATCACTGCTTTCGACTTACCTAGTCCTGGGATACCATCCATTAGGCTTTTGATGTTCTTACGCCATATCTGCCTTGTCGGCTCATCAATCTAAGTAAAAATGAATTTATAGTATCGGTGCCGTTCTCTTTCTAAATAACAAAATAATATTATTCGGAATTTAATTTTGAGAACGAAAATTCTGTTTTACGGAACCGGGGGATGTACTGTGTACGCCCACTCTCTCCTTCTCCGAGAAATGTCATCTCGTTTCCCTATGGACTGTAATTCCGTAACATATCTACAACCACATAACTAACTATATACTAATGTACAAAGACATTTGATAGCTTAAATAAAGAGATTCTCTTTTTATTAACGCATAGTAATAAGCGCGTGAAACTTCAGTGGATAACTTATAGGCAGAGAAACAGAAGTTAAAAAATAAATGCAGCTTTCGCTGAAGAACAACAACTCGTAAAACAATGCCACTTCTTGCTTTGTGCAGGCTACGATGATCATGTCGGTCGCTCACATTGTGAAATATGGCTATGGCGGAACAGTGATGAGTTACACTAAACCGCGCTAACTCTCCCGGACTTACCCTATTATGGTTATTGTTAGAAATAATATTGTTTTGTAGAAATATTTCATTGTTCTGTTTTAAGGGAACAGACGCCATTTTAACTGCTTATTAAATGCAGATAACTGAAGCCAAAAATTGGGTATTTGACAGCTTGAATCACTAATATTTCACCATGAAGTTTACCTGTGAATGCGCACGCATATCATGTTCGCTTTTCGGTTTATTTTTTTTACAACGATTACTATCAAGTTAAATAGTTATTCTCTTTACTCGTTGATATGCTTTGGATAGTACATAAAATTAGTCCTTTACGAAGTAAAAAATACTCATTAAGCACATCGAAGCGGAGAATAATGTACTACCAACTTTACTGTACTACAATAGTTGAATTGTTGAATACATTAAGAGTGACGGTAGCTGAAGACCTTATGCATCAAATGATGTGACCTGTATGAAGAAATACATTCTTCTCACCCCAGATGGCACTTTCTTTACACCTATTTTATATTTAAACAGATTTATAGATCTAGACATGATATAACAAAGCATACACCCACAACGTTCACTCAGTTACTGTAAACATAAAATAGTACTGACTTTAAACAACGATGCACATGTCAAGTGGCGAATTTACAGAAAGATAGCAATATACTAGATACCTCTGTAATATATCTGTGTTCTTCACCCCTTTCTCTTGACATTGCACTCGTCAAAGGATGTCCTTCGTCCATTGGAAAACATGATACCTAAAATGTAAAGAAATTATCGCCTGGAGCTGAGTTGCAATTACCGATTTTTCATATAATCATTTTTCATTGCCCTAACAGGAAAATCCTCTGTAGAAAACTGCACCTTATTTCATTTTATAAACATCTTATGGATACCTTACATAAATTAACTGTTGACTACTTCTTGAATGCTTTTACTATTTGAGCACTTTCTGTACATTTTTTAAAGTTAAAATATGTCCAAAGTGATTCTGGTTGCTAGGAAAGAAGTAAACGTGGCAGGAGCTTGTGTAGAACCTGGACCTTGTCAGTGCAAAGATGACAGTAAAAAGAATCCAGAGGTACTATCAAACACACATAAAACTCAGAGATAATATCAAAAAGTTTTTGGAATGGTTCTGGTGTGCCCATAGAAGAAATTTGACAATAATGCTTCACCGGACGTTACGAGATATCCTTGCGTTCCATCGTGGCAACTGGGGTCAATCTGATGTGCCCCAGTTCAGTCGTCAAAGAGGCTGCTGAACGAAGAAGGCCTGTTCCGTTTGTGTAGCTCCCAATTCGAACAGCTGCAATGTGGAGTTCCTGCTGGAGAAAGGCATACCACTCGTACCACAGTCGCCTTACTCACCTGATCTAGCACCTGTAAGCTGATCGCACTCTCAGGATGGGACTCAGCGTGAACGTTTACCAATGATGCATTACCACAGGAGGCGTTTCAGAAATGCTTCCAGCATGGCAAGAGCCAGTGGATCAAGGAATTGTGTACTTTGGGGTGACTAGACTACCAACCAGTATTTAAAATGTTTCCTAAAATTTTGTGGCCAATGGGGCCACCTGAAGATGTAATCATTGGTGGCCTCATATGATGTATTATGTTTTATTGACGTTAAAGATAAACTAAGTGCATATTACACAATGAAGCACCTTCATATTGAAATTAACCAAGAAACCAGATGAATTAGCATGCTAATAAAAAGGTGAAAGTCCTCCTTGGGCGAACGACTAATTTTATTGCACACTCACACACACACCTGCGGCATCGGCATCTGAACAAGCTGCAGAACGTACGACGGCGTGCCGAAATGCATAGAAAATAATGCACTCGCGGCACCAAGATGAAATAGAGGACGATGTTGAATGGCAGCACTGTCTTGATACCAGTCAAGTTAAGAATTTTTAGAAAAGAACTGGGGACCAAAATTGGCTACCAGATATGACTCCAGGTAACCAAATCTAATAAATGTGGGCCGTGGCGCGCCAATTTTGCATACTTTTTAAACCCCACTTCTAACAGAAACAATTTATTTCGATACTCATACATTTTAGTGGTAAATTTCGAAAACATTGTTGATATTACTTTGTATTTTTCTCGCTTTTAGTAATAAAGAAATTTATTGAATACACTCAGTATATAGCAGCGAAGAGTAATAATATACGCATATTAATTAACTCGAGAACATAAAACATTTTCTCCGCATTATTTATTGCTTCTCTGCAATATAATGTTTTTCTTTATTATCATTCGCCTGTATTTGGCAACATTGGCGTTCTATCAAAACGACACCTTTCTTTATTTCCTTGAGTTCTTCCGCAGTCTCTTGGTTGAATTTTTCCTCGCCCAACTGTCCGATCGATATTTTGTGCACGGTCCGCCTCCCATCCGACACCACCAAATTCTCCCGGATATAATAATGCAGTGGCAAATGGGAGTTATCGTGTTTGCGTCATCTCTTTATGAGCTTTCAAGGAAGGGAGATTTACACAAACGATAGCAGTTTTGCTTTAAGAGGTTTTCCTTTCACATTACGAGATGCGGGGAGGAAAAAAGCTAGTGGCCTCACCCACTTATAGACTGCCGGGAAGATCCTTCTTCTTCACTGATACACGTCTCTGCTAAAGAGACTGCTGTTTTCATACACTGTTACTCGACTCGTTTCTTAATTTTTAATTTGTTTCTTTAAAGCCAATACTTGTAGTGCCAAAAGAAGAAAAAAAAAAAATAGATTCAATATTTCATCGGTCAACTTTTATATCTTTTACTGCAATGAATAATATATTTTCCTGGTATGCATACATTATTAAAACTCTATTTGTGGTGGTACGGAACTCAGCAATTTCCATTTGAGTCCACAGTTTTTTCAACTAGGAAACGACAACCCTTTAGCTTGACAGACCATACACAGGGCTTTGATTTGTCACTTGTCTTTCGTTGACCTCTCTGTTGGGAACTATCGACCAATTCATACAGCGAGTGGGATTATCGAGGCTGTATATTGTTGAAAAAGAAGGAAGACAAACATTCAGCATAAACGGTAATGAAAAAGCTGAAAGATTCAACCCTAGGTGGAAGAAAGGACTATACCCAATAAAAAGATTAACTTACCCGGACAATACTCTACAAATTGGTCACCCGTTGTAGCAGAAAGTGTACGCCAGTTGTTAAGGGTCAGTTCTACAATCGACCGCTAAACTTCTAGTCAGCGCTAAGTTGAGGCCAAGTCTGATTTTGGCCAGAGTAGGCAAAATGAGAGTTGGCCTCAACTTAGCGTTGACTAGAAGCTTAGCGGTCGATTGTAGAACTGACCCTAAGAAATACATCAGCCGATGATTAGACTTTTCAGTGGAGGATGCAGCCGCGCCCGATGTCAGAAAAGCGTCAGAAACTAACTGGGAAAACTCTTGTCTTCTCTAGATACTACAACAATAGAAACAACTCAGGAATTCTTCAGTATATTCAAGGACCTGAACATTACTGCTCTTCTCAAGAAGTCGAAGGAAGCATTGCCAGCAATTAGAAAGGGGGAACAAGTACAGAAAATATCAACGCTTATGTTAATTCTTGCAGAAGTTATGAATCAAGATTAAGATAAATTCCATCCCTATACCACTTGACTAGTCTGATACATATCGAAAGGTTTTGAATTTTTAAATATGATTTTTAAGACCTTAGGCAACTTTGGCTCAGGCCAGATGGATATTGGTGAAGTGAAGACAGTGGGAGGAAACGGGAGAACCCCGAGATCTGAAGGTTATGAATCATTCTGCGAAAGTTGCATCCATTATCTCTCAGGATATCAAACCATCATACTCAGGAACATATATGAAGAAAGATGGTAAAGTTTCTACCCAGAACTTCAAATTATAAGGATTTACCAAGAACTTGCTTAATGACGATGACGGGAAGCTCGAATTGAACAGTTGTGCTTCATGTGCTAGATCTGGGAACTTTATGTAAATAAAATTTAAACATCTTCCGGTGTTCAGTGGCTGCGACTGCGGATAAATACTGGAGAGGTCGCGCCGATTGAGTCCCATTGAACCCAGCCTTCCTGACGTAAGTTACTACAGGTTTCTCTTGTTCAATTCCACCAGTTCAATGCCGGGATTGTACTCATAATAGAGGTATCGTCACTATTTTCTTTCTCCTACGACTATATAAAAATTTAAGATGAGTGCTTTAAGTCGTTATAAAGGCCACAACTGTAAAGTTTCAGTAAATTATCAAGCAATATCAGAATAATTTTATCATTACATCCAAGTTCTTTCATAAGTCACTATTTTTGAATTTATGGGTAAAACATACTAAAATAAAGGAAATTACCGGAGCCAATAAAATTTATCGTTCAATGTGGGTGTGATAAATAGGTTCGGCTGAACATTAAAGTTTAACTAACTGCTTAAGCTCAATGGTGATTTTGAATTCTATCCAATTCCAAAATATGTTTTAGTAAATTCTGTCTTCAGTCTGGCCCAGCAACCTTAATTTAGTGTAGTTTTTTTAGATATTGTTATATAATGAATACAACCGAACTAACTTCCAATAGCCTATAAGTTTTGGATGTTCAAAATGTGGATTTTTTTTTTTTTTAGCTAAATGTGTGTTCATTAATTAATTGTACAGTCAGTGTTCTTTTGTTGTATTCTGATGAGAATTTCCAATATCAAAAGCCGACACGTAAGCAACTGGTATGAAAGAAGACACGGCAGTATTTCTGTAAATAGCCTTCTTATGCACTTTTAGAAGCAAATATGTAGACTTTGGACTTAATGACCGTTTCTTACTAATTCGACTATGCTGAATCCGAATATGGTTATCAAGCTCTTTTTTTTTCATATGAGCCTTTAATTCACTTTGGTATCCAATATGGTGGTTAAATAAACCATGGTATTCAATTTTTCTATTTAAAACTGATGTTCCTTTTTTAAAAATAAGGTTTCTTCTTATTTCTTAAATATATTTTAGTCAAATGGCTTCCAACATGGCGGAGAAAGTATAATATTTCTAGCTACTAGATTAAAATTAACACACTGTTTGATTTCAAATATATTTTTACTCCTCTGTTATTAGTCTCCATTTAACAAATGCAATTAAGCAATAAATAAATAAATGACTGGAAGGTTGTAGAGCAGGGGCGGCCTCCGGTCCGGATCCGCATCCCGAAGCCCTTTTTTCCCGGACCTCCACGGTTTAATAATATATTTGAATGCATTTATGGCCTTTTGGCATCTTTGACCCCACGTGGGTTTGATGCGATTTCAAGAGCAATGTCTGAATGTATTATGTGTACACACTTCACTAGTTGAAATTAGAAGAAAAAAGAAGCAGCAGCATAATGTGAATTTATGCTTTTACTTCTTGATTTCTTGTAATTATTCGCCACAATTATACGAAGTATCCAATAATCGTACTGTCTCACTGTTTCAGTTTATTTATGCCTTTAGAAATCTACGATTCTGCCGGGATAACTTAGGGAAAAGGATGCGGAGAGGAATTGGACAGGGCCCCAAGTTATTATTCCAGAATCTGCGTGGTGTGACTGAGGAAAACCTCAGTCAGGATGGTCGGCCGCTGGTATAGAACCCCCGGACCTCCCAAATACAAACTCAACACTCTGAGCTACATCCTCTCAGTCTTACTGATACTCGATTAATTTTTTGGACCGCTACAGACTTTTTACTATGATATTACCGTCAATCCGGACCCCAGGAGAAAATAATTGATCTCTGCTCTAGAGCCGTGTCGCGATAATAATTTACACGACAGAAACCTGATAATAATTTGGAAGATTATTATTAATATTAGTATTTATTTATTTGTATCGAAGGATAAACCCGTGATACATACTACAGTGTGTTGTTATTTCTTACATATTGTCTGGATATGTGTATTACAGGAGTAAAACATACCTTTCTATATGCAATTATGCATCTCCATATACATAAACACACATACATACGAGTTATTTAAATTTGAAGTTGTCTCTTCCCTCTTTTATGGTAGAGCGGATATAGGTCTTCATCTGTGTCAAAGCCTCGCTTCGTTTTTTGAGTGTTGCTTTTAACTGTTTAGCAGTTAGGACTAGTTCGTTTTCGTCTGCGCAGTATAAGATTTTGTCCACTGCGTTCTCGCTTGTCCTGTATTTCGGAATGACCACTTCTTCCCTTATATCTGTATAACCTACACAATCAAACACAATATTTTTTTTTTAATTTTTTTTTATTTTTTATTTTTTTTATTTTTTTT
>JAGDQP010042613.1:0-16492 GCA_022664845.1 Lepisma saccharinum
AAATTGCAGAAGTCCTAAATTGCACAAGTCCTAAATTGCAGAAGTCCCAAATTCCAGAAGTCGTAAATTTCAGAAGTCCTAAAAGACAAGAAGCCAGTTCACTGGAGTTTACAGAAGTCCTAATTTGCAGGAGTCCTAAATTGCAGAAGTCCTAAATTGCAGGAGTCCTAAATTGCAGAAGTCCTAAATTGCACAAGTCCTAAAGTTTAGGACATGTGAAAGTTTTTTTAGGACTTCTGCAATTTAGGACTTCTGAAATTTAGGACTTATGGACGTTACCCCTTGAATCGCACTAACATATTTGTTTGTTGATTTTCCTGTACTGTTTTTCTAGTGGAACAGTATCGCAGCGAAATTGCTGTGTAGATGTAGAAAGTTGTTACCATTTAACACATGTGATATAATGATTGGAGCACCCACGACTGATGTATGTCTTTAAGCGGAACTCACACACCAGTTTTGGCCATTTATTGTTCGGAACTCCTGAACTTGTTGGTGTCAAGTTCTACGCTAATTCATGATTGGTGAATTTGACAGTTTTCTTTTTTTTTCTTTTTAAATTTCATTTATATGCTTAGCAGTCAGCTGTGTCCTTAGCTCGTGACACGTTCGAAAGGTGACGTCTCTCGATGACCACTCTTCAGAGAAGAGAGTGAGGATGGTAGTGGCCAACGCCTTTGTTGATATACAGCTGTTTGGATCTCATCTCATGCTATACTGCTTAACGAGGAGAAAGAAATTTTATGCTATTAATATTTTTCTTAATACGAGACATTGAATATTAAGGTGTAGCTTGCAAAAATTAATATGTTTAATTTTATATATATGCTTCCCAGAAATATAAAATTATATAAAATTTTGGAAAATTTGTTGCGTTTGCTCTGTTGATGATGTAATTTTCGACAAAGGCTTATAGTTACGAGTTAACCAAGGAACATACTGAATGTTATTGATCACGTAATATCACTTGTATGGATATTGTGGATCGAGTTCTTATACATAAACTTTGGAGATAACGTGTTAGGGAGATTGTAGTAGACCTGTAGTTGGATGAATTCTTTGTGAAAAGTGAATATTTCTTTTTAATTGATAATATTAACGCCAAAGCTGAGTTTTAGAAGATTAACTTCAAGGCCATTGAAATAATTTCCACTTCGTGATTGAACGAGAATACATAAGAGAACCTGAGTTTATTTTGTTCTGTTAGTTTCCTATCAAATATTTTTTAGTAGTACTCTTGTTTAAGTACAGATAATCTCAAACCAATTAAATTGTGTTTGTAGGGTTAGGAAGTGGCAGAGCTTTTTTCAAGGTACTACGAATTGGGCGGCCCGTGTTCAAATTCCGGCCAGGACACTGGACATTTTTCTCGCAGTGTTCTCATGCCTGGCGCTCTGAGGTGCACGCTGCACTCAGCCTCCTCTCAAATTAAGTACCAGAGTGTTCTTGGTACTCCTGGGCACCTTGGGAAGGTAAAGACGTTCGAGCATGGGACTGACCACCCCACCTCACTTCGCACCTTAAGTCGAGAATATGTGCGCTACCTCCACATCCCCCATGCGCCGTTCACGGCTCGTGCGTATCGCACAGGGGATAGCATTTTTTACATCCTTCATCCTACAGTTTAACTTCAGTGATTTGAACACAATATTTGTAAACTTCTCTAATGCTTTCATTAGTATTATCGAATTGAACGAATCGAGATAGTAATAATAAACAATTGGCTGTATAGTGCATAATTAACAATATACCTAACAATGCTGTTGTAGTTATTACACTCCAAAGATTTAATTTGAAGATTTTCAAGGTCGAGTTTATCAATTTGAATTGTGTGTTTGTGTGTGAGGGAGGGAGGTCGTAGTGTGGGGGTCTTATTGAATGGCATCGAATATAATTTTATATAAAACTGTGATTAGGATGCAAGCCCTACTTCTCTCATTTGAATCTGAAGGTGGCAGAAGTTGTGGTGGTAAAATTGTTTAGTGCTGCAATTACAATATAAGTTTTTCTTAGGAATGGGAAAGAGCATTCCGTAGACATACACTGTAAAAACTGTACGTCTGAATTGGGAGTACAAAATTTCAATTTTTTACTACCAATTTTTGAGAGGCATTGGCGAACCCAGGGTTGGATTTAGAGGGGAGGTTCTTTGCCTCCCAATTCTTGAAATGGTACAGATTAATAGAAATAGAAAGGATGGTAAAATATGAATTGCTGTATCTGTCACTGATTCTCAAACATTGGAAGTACATTATACTACCTATTTTTCAAAGGTAGTGACGAACCCAGAGATTAATATTTTACCTTCGTTTCTTTTCTATTAATCTGTTCTTAAGTATGATATTTACTATTGATAAATTTCTTATTTATTATTTTGTTTAGGTGTCATGTCAGATCCGTTTAGTAAAATGTGGTCCAATTAATGGTGTTGGTATTTTTCGATTTTGTTTTCTTATGTAACGTTGCTTTTCAATATCTTGGGCGGAGATAATTAACATTATTTACGGATCATTCAAAATTAATACTAAAATAAATTGTTAAATACTGTATCTTGGGCAATTATAAAATTTGTAGAAAAACAGAAAATTTCTTGAAATTAAAAGATTTCCAGTGAGTCGAAAATTTTAGTTTCTAAAATTTCCTGTATTCTCAAATATTTTCTTGAAAACTAACGGTAAATGCTCCGGAATTTTCTTTCCCTGATTGTCTTCTTTAATTTTTTTTTTACTTTCCTGCTTTGTTCAAGGAGAATTTTTATTGACTGTGTCACAGTGAACTCAGGTGGAATCTAGCGTTTGTTTGTGTTCCTGTTTCTCTTAGCGCAATCGCTGGAAGCAGTGGATTCATTTTACTACCAAAAAGAATAATCGTTTTATGTTGTGGTATGGAAATTCAATTCTTGCTAGTGCTTATAACGATAAGGGCTTTTATTCCCTGCATTTTTCTTGCCCTATTGCATGATAATAGTAAAAGATACATGGCTAAGTGTAGCAGCACACACACACATACAAAAATCAAATTTCAACGGAACAGAAAGTAGAGGGATGCGTCGCTAACTCTATATATTTAAATGGTGGTACACACACTGACTGAGCAGAGTAAAGCGAAGCGGAGCGTGCACAATTAAATTGGCTTAACAAGTCATTGGTTTAGCTCTGCTTCGATTTGCTCCGCTCCCACTTGCTTTTCGGTGTACACGGTTACCATTATGCTCATCACGAGCAATGCATTGATTTATTAAGAAACAGCGCTTACCAAGTGGCAGCAATCTTAAATCTAAATTAAAATACATGAAGAAACAAAAGAAATTCTCCTTGTAACAAAGCATCAACTGCGTTTTGTTACATAAGATAACTGTCATGCTATTTAATTTCACATCAATTTGCTACACTTCTGCTCGTGGTGGTTCACGTGACTAACTCTTAGTATTTTTTTTTTTTTTAAGTCAGCGTGAGTTATTTAAAATCTTAATATTGAGATCAAGTAGAAACAAAGCACATTGCTGACATTTTGTAAGATAGATTATTTTACATCCGTAACGTAACATTGGAGGAGACACTAGCTATGATTGTGTAGGTAATAAAACAGTGAGGTTGTTCTTTTTAATATTTGCTTTATAAGGTTGTGTAGATCGAAAAGCTATAATAGTTAGGTACACTTTTTCGCGTGCGCCACTTGTAGTCAACATTGTGGACTAAATGAGGATTACTTTACAGGCTGCTTGAATTGCATTCATTTGGAGTAAATTCTCATTACATTAGAAGTGGAAATATTTTCTCATTACATTAGAAGTGAGAGTAAATTTTCATTACATAGGCTATATATTCAGCTATAGTGTATGCCTGTTCTTCTACCAACGTTCTTCCGGGGCATATATGGAGAAGGTAGCGACTAGAGCCTTACTCTAGATATCATACCAGCATTTGCACAGGACAACCTCAGTGTGGTCTGCAGCAGGACTCGAAGTAATTTGCCTCCCTACATCTGAGCTGGTGTCCGCTACCGAAACCATTATACTACGGGCCTGGGTGGCGAGTCGATGTATTATATTATAGAGTAAAAGCTATGATTTGACTTCTTTTTTTTTCGCTCTCCAGAAACACGTGGTGATAATTTTGATGTATATTCACTAAAACATTTCTCTTATTGTACGAGTATTCTACTTTAAGATAAATACTCCCAATTCATACGTTTCTATTTGAAGCCAGATTTAGGAGATTTGTAGAAGAATCCAAGCTATCACATCTCGCCAAGAATCCTCACATTTTCTGATAACTATTTTCAATGAAGGTGGCGGGGCAAAATATTCAACTTCCAGCTTAAATTCCACCACATATAGATGATGGGTAAAGATATTTGATTACAAGCACCAATTTGTTAGTTTGAAATCGAAATGCAGCTCCATTAAAAGAATTTATGAAACGAGAAATAATGCTATACATGAGCGGAGCTTTTTCACTCAATCTCTATTTCCAGGCAAGATGACGAATTAAATATAGTTAAAACTTTTCTACTTTACACACCAATTTTAATGAAATTTGTAAAAAAAAAAAAAGTAGCTACGTACCTGTATATAGCCAAAATCGTTTCCCCAGTATCTACTTCCAAGAAATAAGATGATAGAATCTTATTCGATAACTCGTTTACGTCACAACCGTGTGTATTAAAAATCCTAACATTGACAACCTTAGAGATTGTTCTAATTAAACACGAAACTTGAATTTTGTTCTAATCACGCAACTTCTAAGGATTGGACGGCATATTAACGTAGGATTCAAATCACGCTCAGGTTTAAATCAGGAGCAGAGTGCGGGTTCATAGATCAACGTGCAATGCTTACAAAACAGCCTTTTCTCACAACTATATCTTTCCTCCATGGTAGCACTAATCACAGACTAAGGATAACGGTTAATGACATGAAATGAACGGAAAATGGAGGAAAAGAGGAAAAATATGAATAATTTAATGGAACTTACGACAGAAAATGGCGAGGATGACTAATATGAGGAAATGGGTATAAGCAATAGGACCAAAGGTGGAATAATAAATTTAGCGAATGTATCCACAGCCTAAAAGCCATTTTTAAACAATTATTTAGTAAGCAGAATGGCAAAGAGTTAGGAAAAAATTAATATTTTGTATATGTAATGGAGATACAAATTCTACAAAAGAATAAAGAAAGAACATTGAAAGTTATCGACGCGTAGAGTGGAGGAGAATAGGAAATGTAATGACAATGAAATGCACAATTGTTGTAGTATGGTCGAAAAGAGTTTTGACAGAACAATAAAAAGCAAAATAAACACAACATTTTATATTGTAAAATACACTTTTAGGTACAGTTGAAAGAATTCATCTTAAGATAGAATAATCATACAATAAGCCAGTTTTAATGAAGAAGGGTAAAATTTGAATAATATTGATCACTGTCAAATGAGCTGGAACATAATTATGAAACCTTCGAACAATAACTAAATTCTCAAGGAGAACAAAGTGTTAAACGCATCACTTTGCGCAAAATATTTTACAGCCAGCAGTGGCGCAACCTAATTCTGTATGCAACCCAAACAACACGTATGTTGTTTGGGTTGCTTGTGAGGAAGGCTTTGATTACGTTTAAGGGTCATTCCATGTCAACTCAACACATCCTTTCTACCTCACCCTCTCAAATTTCTATGATTTTTGGTTTATTGCTAGTAACCGTTGAGAATATTAAAAAAAAAAAAAATTTAAGATTTTTTTGACTCACTAGTTTTCGTTTTATGGAAGTTCAAAATATTTCCAAAAAGTCCCCTTTCTCGTTACAAAAGTTCTTATTACTCTGCAATGGTTGGTGCTAGAGAGCTCAAAAAGGGCTCATTTTAAAGCTCTTGTAATAAGCGTTCATTTGCTAAGATACGCAACAGGCTGGCACAAAATTTTGTATCCCAAATATTTAAAAAATTGATTTTCTCAAAATCGGACATCTCGATTTTTTTCAAAATGTTCCTAAATGTTGGTCATAGCTCCCTGCACCTAACATGAAAATTGTAACTTGGGACGATAATGGGATCGTGAGATATAAAATATTTTCGTTATATTTCTCTGGAAGAAAGGCATTAGCGGTTCACATTAAGATAAAAAAACTTTGGTAAACTTTGTTTTTTGGGGCCATTTAATCATTAATGACTTCGGCTCGTCCCTAGTACCGTCCCTAAACATCCGTACCCCAGTCGGGATTCGAACCCGGAACCCTAGAGTTTCTAGCCTGACGCCTCAGACCGAACGGCTACCAAGGTTGGCTCCGTATGAAGAAAGTAAATTATTTATGATTTTAGCGTTAGGCATCTATGGCTCAGGCTGGGATAGGGAGGGGGAAATGATGGAGTAAGAAATTTGTCCGAGCTTAAGTTCCAGATACCAAGCCGATATTTGGATGGTGTGACTGAGGAAACCCCTAGATCCAAATTAAGTTTAGTTTATTATGAACTATTATATAATATGGATGAACACATGGATTCTGTTCGGGCACGTAATATTGGAACCGGGACCCGGAGTCGTATCTTGGAAATAGAAACTGAGGACTCGGATCTGGTTTTTGGAACCGGGTACCCGTATCCTGAATCCTTGTACAAAGTTTCAGGATTCAGGTCCGGGCTTCCGGTTTTAAGTATCAGATACCAGGATACCAATTCTTGTCCCGGTTTCAATTATAAATAATATTCTTAATGTGAACCTTTTGTTTCTCGTCAGTTGCACCAGGCAAATATCTTGTTGTTACATTAAACTTTAGCTCTAGCCGACTTCTTACTGCATCCTTTCCCCTCCCTATCCCAGTCTGCGCCATAGATGCCTAACGCTAAAGGCCATACGCAGTCCACCTTGGTAGCCTTTCGGTCTGAGGCGTGAGGCTAGCAACTCTAGGGTTACGGGTTCGAATCTCGACTGAGGCACGGATGTTTGGGGACGGCACTGGGGACGAGCCGAAGTCATTAACGACTAAAATGACCCCCAGAAAACAAAGTTTACCAAAGTTTTTTTTAATCTTAATGTGGACCGCTAATGCCTTCCTTCCCCAGAAATATAACGAAAATATTTTATATCTCACGATCCCATTATCGTCCCAAGTTACAATTTTCGTGGTAGGTGTAGGGAGGTATGACCAATATTTAAGAATATTTTGAAAAAAAAATCGAGATGTCCGATTTTGACAAAATCGATTTTTTAAATTTTTGGGATACAAAATTTTGTGCCAGCCTGTTGCGTATCATATCAAATGAAGGCTTATTACAGGAGCTTTAAAATGAATTCTCTTCGAGCATTCTAGCACCAACCATTGCAGAGTAATAAGAACTTTTGTAACGGAAAATGGGACATTTCGTCAATTTTTGAACTTAACGAAAACCAGTGAGTCAAAAATTCTGAAAATATGTATATATATATTTTTTTTTAAATTTTCGCAACGGTTACTAGCAATAAACCAAAAATCATAGAAATCTGAGTAGGTGAGGTAGAATTTTGTTGAAAAGTGTGTTGATTTCATAAGTGCAAAAGGAAGAATGTAATCATTTTTGAAATCATTAGAAAACACTAGAAAGTATATAACATAATAGGTAAAGAATTTTAGTAAAACTTAAACCTTAAAAAAATGCATTAAAAAGTAAATAAAATAATGAACACAGTGGTTAAAAACTCATTTACTAAATACTTCTTGAAGTTCGCGTATGGCACAGGTATTTGTTAAGCTGTTCTAATTTTGCTCCGATTCCTTAGTGTAAACTATGTGTTTACATAGTTTTCGCATACAGGGAAATTACTTCGCAGTACCACAATGAATTGCTCATTAAGGGTCAGTTCTACAATGAACCACTAAACTTCTAGTCACCGCTAAGCTGATGCCAACTCTCATTGGCCAAAATCATACTCGGCCTCAACTTAGACCTGACTAGAAATTTAGCCGTCGATTGTAGAACTGACCCTAAATCGTTTATTTTGAAGTAACTTACATTGACATTTGTTGTACTTCGTTCTATCTATTATAGATATAACGGAAGTGATTATAAAGAAATGTTCCTTGCGTGGTTGGTAAAGCATAACTTTCTCTTTCTAATTTGAAAGTGAACTGATGATTTATCTATCGTATAATATATTAGCAAAGACTTTCATCAAAGGTTTTGCAATATTCACGACCAACTATAATGGGGTATTGGCTTACATTGCTGCCTACGTATAAGCACTTGGGATGTCGAGTGAGTTTAAAATCTATTAAGACCAATTATCTACACTAAAAAAAAAATGTGGTGTTTATTGCCACCCCAAAAGGTGTAATAGAACACCTCTACCTCTATACCAATTCCAGTGCTGGGTAACACCAATTCTAGTGTTGGTTAATACCATCCGGGGCTCAACACCGTTAGGAGTGTTAATAAACACCATTGAAGGTGTTCCCTAACACTTCTAGCGGGGCACTTTAACACTCCTAACGGTGTTTCTGAACACCGGTAGAGGTGTTTGTCAATACCAGAAACGCTGTTGAACACCCCAGATGGTGTTACCCACCACTACAATTGGTGTTACCCAGCACTGGAATTGGTGTAGAGGTAGAGAGAGGTGTTCTATTACACCTTTTGGGGTGGCAATAAACACCAATAATATTTTTGAGTGTAGGTTAAAGTTTCCGAGCCCTTCCTCATTCTCACTACTAAATGTAGCATTTACATCTACAACAAAGGACCAGACGTTTTTTGGCTGCCCATCAGTGCAATCCAAGAATATAAATGAATTAAATAAAGCAAACGTTAACATCATTCATGTTTAAATTAAATCTTCTAGAAATTGTTCCGAAGTAAGTGACCAGTTATTTATTTGAAATTTACAGAGCCCTGAATTTTAAGCAACGCTATATAAGGTAGCTACCATGTTTGGATAAAAGTACATTTTAAGTCAGTCTGTAAAACTTGTGACCTCCAAACTCAGCCTTCCCTGGTTTAATGGCGACAGTCGATAAATGCAGATCGACATTGGAGGATTTTCTCTCAGTCCCAGAGAGCTTCCCGTCAGTACCTAAATTTGAGGTCAAGTCGTCGTTTCCCTATCTCCGGAAGGAGTGTTTGCTGAGAGACTCCTTCTCAGATTTGTCATGGGCTTAGGTAGAACTGCCTGCTCAACCCTGAAGCATAACCTATAGAGGTGTGAAGATTAGGCTAAAAAAAGAATGATACTAATCTATTTATCTTGAAAATACAGTATTTCTACTATATGTATTGTAGTCTATACTGTATTTTTGTGAATATTGCACCTTTCAATGTGTGTTACTCTGTATAAGTTGATCTATTTTGGGTGTTAGATCATGTTGATAACAATAAGTATGCAATCATGTGATTTACCTGTTTATTGTAGTCACATTCTTATAATACTTTCCGGTCTAGTTACTCACGATAAAGGTTTCATATATACTTGTCAGCAATCCTTATTGCCTAGTGGTTCCTTCTAAGTCTTTATTTTCATTAATAAAGCAGTGAAATTTGCTTTGTTATACTTTTTTGTTGTTTTGAATACATTTTTAAATTATGCATATGGCAAGTGTACTTTTACATTCGAAATTTCCTATTATAAATCGCCTATTATAAACTACCTAATGTATAGAAGTGAATCAGGATATACAGTAAGAAATTTCAAAAAGACAGAATTAGTAAGCCGTATGAACCAGGCTTTGAAAGATAGACAACATAAAAATGAGGGCATGCAAGAAAACTCAGTGGCATATTTCAACATAAAATTGACCAATTAGAAAAAAGGAAAGTAACTATACAAGAAGACAAAACTAAAAGCCCTTCCTGTCACATTTCAGATCCAAATTACAGAAACGGGGAGAGACAGGTGTCATGTAGATATCTTTACATGATTTGAGGGCTTTCTAGTTTTGTCTGACAGAGTACCTATGAATTAGTGAGGACTTTGGATAACTAGAGTAGACCTTTGTATGATACTTCCACTGTTCGACGCTTCCAGTTTTGGTTGTCTTATTAGTTAAAGTTCTGCATATGTGAAGAGAGCAGAGAATTATTACTTTGAAATCTGACATTATAATGAATACGTAAAAAGACATATTATAGCCCTGTACTAGGCACACGAAGGATGTTTATATTTTGGTAAGTAAGCAAGAGATCCATAACAAAGTATTGATGGCTCATAAACTTCCAATAGAGGCTTTTGGAACGAAACAGTACAATTATTGCAGAATAATGGTCTTAGTGAGTCTAATAATTTTCACATCTCTGTAAATAAAAATATTAACACCCCCAAAACACTATCTAACATCTTCCATTTTTAATATAGAAAGTATGGTGTTCTGCAGAACAGCTCCAGAAATCACTTTTGACGTTGGTCAAATACATACACAATTCCGTTTTTTCTTCTAATTCAGGTTAAATATACGTATTGTAATCATTTTAGTGAAGTCGTAATAATATGACCTTGAATTCATAAAATATTGAATTGATATTAGTCCAGGAAGTATGTTTGTAATAGTAGGTGGGAAACAATGCAGAAACAATAAAAATGTGTACGTGTTCGTATTCATATATAAGACTACCCTTGGATACTGTTGCTCAGAAATATGTTAATTACTCATGAGTTTCTAGAACATTACGTAATGTTTATACGAGCTAACAAATATAAAGACTGGTAATGTATTGGCACACGTGAACGCAACTTTCCTGGTCAAATACAAATGCATATTTGTTTTTGAAGAAAAAAAATGATATTGAACAAATCGATTTCCAAAATTATTTTCTGAAAATTCGTTGTTTTTTTTTAAATACAGAAAGTTGTTAAAATGTAACATAATGAAAATCAAGATTGCGATAATGAATGTTCTCATAGCTCTTTTCAATATGGATAATTCGGCTAACAAAGAAATCGTAATTGAAATCATATCAAAATCTATCTTGACAATTTTCAAGAGAATTTACGTGCTAAAGAAAGACACGTTTTGAAAACTTCGCACACAATATTTCAACCTTAATTTCTGGAACTTGCAGTACAAAAGAGTGCTAATTTTTCGTATGCAACCTTTCTATAGGACGTAAATTCTTTTATCGAAATTTCAAGATAGGTCTCGTTAACGGTTTCCTTGCAAGTCTAAAAATCCACTGGGTGTGTTTATGTGTGCATGTTTTGTCCTGTCACTACACCTGCATGTTGGCTCACGAGCCATCACTGTAAGTAACATCCTCAAATGTGAGGTTTTATTTTAGAAATGAATGGGAATTATATTCTATAACATGAACATATTGTGCATAATTCTCTTTCAATTTGTTTTGTGTATCTAAATCTGTACTTCTGGACTTGATTGTACGTATATAAAGAAGTCAACTTTTCTCATGTAAAAGCAGCCGACCTAGGTAGTCGCGTGGTCTGAGGCAGAGCTGAAACGGACTACCGGATCAATCGGGCTATTTGGGTCAAGCTTTGGACCGGGTCACCGGATGAATCGGGTTATTTGAGTCAAGATTTGGACCGGGTCTATGCTTCAGACCCGGCCTGATTCAGTGACCCGATTTCAACCCGGTGACCCCAGGGGGAAATGCAGAGTTTTCAATAATTTCCTTGCGTTTTAACAATGTTTCTTTCAGGGGTGACCGGGACCATAGGTGTAACGACCAGATCCCGATAAATACGACGCCGAAAATTCCCAGTTCATTGTAGTTTCCAGACCAGGCCAATTGGGTCATTCGGGTCAAGTTTCGGACTGGGTCAGGTTGGATCAGCGAAAGTCGGGTTTGCGGGTTCGAATTCCGCCTGGGACATGAATGTTTGTGGATTTTAATCAGCTTTGCACTCGTATAATAGTGATGGGGCAAAGTCAAAAGTTACTGAAATGGCCCATACAAAATAAAGTTCACCAAAGCTTTTCTATCATGTAAAAGCATAAACTTTCACACAGTAAAACGATATTAGCTATATTACATAAGCAGATTGATGGCAAAATATGTACTAATTTAAAACAATAAATAAAATATTCAGTGGCGTATTCTGAATTCACAGTTTGGACTACCACTAGCCAAAGAATAAGAATTACAAAGACGGTACGTAGGTCACACATAGTATTGATGATGATGATAGGTGTTCGGGTCTCCTTTTCATGTTGATTAATATTATTTGTGCAGATTAAAAATATCTGTTCACAAGCTTAGACTGCGGTGGTAGCCTAGATAGCCCACAGGATACGCTTCTGAAAATATTATTTTAAAAACTTAGCTATATCCAAACTGTTTTCAACGGAGATCCGATAGCCTAAATTTATCGGTCGATTTCCGAGTGAATGTAAGTTCTCAATTGAGAAACTTGTTTCCAAGAGGTACTATATCCATTTTACTTTTTAAAGATCTATATTTCATATAATATATAAGTTCCTGATTCGATTTTGCTGTCAGTTTGAACGGGAAAGTATTCTATCTAAATTAAAATCAATGGTTTATTATAATATTTGCTTCAAAATCGAATCAGGAAGTGATATATTATATGTAGAGACCTTGGAAATTCGCGACTCAAGAAGTCGCAAAAATGTTTAAAAAGATATTCTGGAGAATATTTCAAAATTGTTAGGCAGGGAAAAAAAATTGACCCAGACTCTTACAAAAGAGAACCTTAGTATAGAGTTCTTTAAAGTGTTAAGGTGCTCCTTTTGATGAGTGTATGCAAAACTACGCTGAATTGAAAGGTAAATGCTATCGAAAAATGAAAATTTGTCAGTTCTTGAATGTTTGAATGCTCTTCATAGTGAATATAAATCTTTTGTGGATGGTGTTCTTACGATATCGATAACAGTGTCGAATGTTGACTGTGAGCTTTTCTTTTTACACTTTTCATGTGTTCTCACAAATAGAAGAACAAATTTGAAGCTGACAAACCTGGAGCTTTTGTTATCCTATGCTTCGAGGCATCTGCCTGAATATGACACACATCTTTATCAGTATGTATACATGTTCGAGAGAATATTTATAGAAAATGTAAGCTGGAAAGCATGCAAAATGAATGTAGTGGTATTACTTAAGAAATATAAATTGTACTTTTTATTTCTACTCACAACTTTGCTAAGTTCACTTAATAACATCCAAGAATTTTGACATAAGCACTCAAGAATTTTAGTGACCTACACTCAAGATTTAAGCTAATGCTTACTCAAGATTTTCCAGGGTTTCTAATTATATGAAATTTTGAAAAAAAAATAAATAAAAAATTAAATAGTAAAATGGATGTAGTATATTTTGGAAACAAGCTTCTCAATTGGTAACGCAGTTGAAGAGGTCAGTAAAAGAGGTGTCTAACCCATACAAGTAAGAAATATAATTAGTATTAAAAATATTAGGATTAGAAATATTAATATTAGAGATATGATCACAAGCCAGCATGCTAACTACTACACTACACCGCTCCGGTCTAAGGCACTCTTTTCTTATGTTGTAAGGACTGTTTTGGACTCATGGTTGCTTTAGGAAGACACATTTTGCAAACGCTATTCAAACGATTTTAGATATTCTGTCTGTCCAACTTTAAAGCAGTTTTAACAGGGGGGGACATCTGAAGAGACTATTTCATATCTGAGCTTACAGAACAGCTTTTGACCTGGTTTCTGCCAAGACTAATGGTAATAAATCTTGTAATAGAAACCAATCAAATTGCTTCGTATTACTTCCTTTATGAGCTTAATGCAAGTGTCCGTCATGTGATTTTACAATGCAACAGTCTTTATAGATGTAAACTAATTTTCTTTTCAATTTAAATACCAAGGACAACAGTACGAAATCACGTGTGGCAAAGAGACCGATGGTCTGTAATGACTTAATACTGTGAATATGTGAACACATTTCTCTTTCAATTATTACAATTCTATGGACTTGGGAGCTATAAAACAATATTTTGAGCAGTTGAATGCAACAATGGCCCAACTCACTTTTCAGAGTAAATGAGAAAACTAAGGAACATTTAGAAAGCTCCAGTTTTCAGATCTAGTTCAAAAAAAAAAAAAAAATAACAGGGTCTTCCCACAACTACTTTTGTTTGGCAATAGTTCTGAAAAACTGCAGCTTTCTAACCATTTTGCGTACTTTTCCCAGTTACTCTAAATAGTGGATTTGATCATTGTTGCACTAAATCATTCAATTTTAAGTCTAGTTTTACGATGTATGAATAATATACTGCAAGGCACTGAACAAAATGAATAGCTCCGCAGAACCTAACAAGACACATATTTGAGCTTGTGGTCGTTATTATAGCATTAGAAAGTTTATATATGAATATGTCATTTAGTTTTTTGATTTCCTGTAGTGTTTCGACTTTTATTCTGGGCAAAATAAATCTTCCAGGCTTCCAACGAGACTAGTGAGAAATTCTGATTCTAAAAGATGTTTTTTTTATTTTTATTTATTTCTGTTATGTTCATTCAAAATAAAATTAAGCGTTGTTAAACAGGACTAGCGTATAAAGTCCCAAAGAAAGTCATTTTACAATAAGTAGAGAGACTTAGGCCTATCACATTTCTTTGTGTTATTAGATATTGGGAGTTACGTATTGTAAAACAATTAATAATTAAATTATACAGAGAAAATGAACTTTAAAAGCAGCCTGAAATGACACAGAGCTTTGATCCGGTAACTTACTACACGGCAGTCAAGCATGCTAACTGCTACAACCATAAATGAGAACTCGGGTTTTGGGAGCTGGTGTAAAGTTGTATGTGGCTAATAATTTAAAATTCTGAAATTGTGAATTTTTAAATTTCATTGATGGCTTTTGCAACTACAGCTCAGGTTGGCTTATAATTTAAAATAATAAATTTTGTTTGAGAATTGCATTTTGCTATAAAATACTGTTATTTTTTAATATTTTATAGCTGGAATATTTCCCTTCATAACATATTTTACACTTTCTCCGTAGGCCATGGAGCACATACTTTCCAAAGCAGATAAGTCCTCGCTGTAATCTTTCCCACCTCTCTCGACTTCTTTTCTATCGAATTTCTTGCTCATAACTTAATTTTAAACTGAAACATAGAAATTGCAATAGCCAAATTCTGATAAAAATTTATCCAGATAACTATTATATCTGATTTAGGATATCTGTATAACGTATATAAAACTGGATATTATATTATCCGCATACTATTCACCATCCGTTATTTGGATATAATTCGTCATCTTGATATCAATTAACCGGGTATTATCCGTCATCTGAATATTATCCGTCATCTTAATTTATCCGTTATCCAGCCTTTTTAGCCATCCCTAGTGGAAAGGCTTTTACGGCTGACCAAGCTTCTTGAGAGCAAACGGAAGCAGTTGTAACAGTTCATTCGAGTCATTCCAATTCTAGTTTCTGGCGGACTTTTGTAGTCCAAATCTCACTTTGTAAAGTCGTAGCATATATTGTGTAGGCCTGCTCGACTATATGACTCAATAACGTAAATCTCCGTGCGTCAGTATGCAAAAGCACGTTTTCTGATTGACGTTGCATTTTCCTCATTTTAATCCTATGTGGTGCACTCCAAGGTTCCTCTTTTAAGGTATATTAGTTTATATCATTGTTGAAACTCATTGTCATAAATATTTCTTGTACGTACCGTATGAAGACTTGAGAATTAGAAATCAACATTGCAATAACAAAAAAGATAAATATAAACATTAGAATAAGAGAAAGAAAAAGATATAACAGAAGGGACAGTCTATGCACCATATTCGTCCAACATTTTCTTCAGAAAAAGTGTGCGCAGGGTGCAAGTTCTATAGATGAACTTTGCCAATGACTGGTCATCAGATTTAGCTTCTGTCGTCATGATTTATTATTTCTCAAAACGTGGAAGTTCAGTATGTTATTTGATAAATTTTCACTGTATTTCCTCAATCATAAGATAAGATAAGATAAAACGAATTTTATGGGCGGTAACAACAATCACTCTAGGTGAAATACTGAATGGCACCTTCTACTAAGGTAGACAACATTTTTAATCATTTCTCCCGTTAGCTCTGCTGAATCGGCAGTTGGAAGAAGGCAATATACTCCAAATATTTGAAAATCTAGTTTATGGCGGATTTGATATCTGGAAGGGATCGCTCATCTATACAGTGCATAAAGCAATATATATATATATAAAACCTTAGTAAAACCTTGAAAAACAGGTGCGAAATAGAGATGGGTAAAAATAGCTATTTTGTCACTGCTACTTTCGGCTAAATTGCTATCACTTCTATAGCCGATGAAAAATAGCAGCTACTGGTTTAACTGATATTTTTCTCAGAATCTTGCTAAGGGTGAAACCAGAGCTTTCTACAGTAGAAGGCCAGAGGATACTATGTGGCAACGCAGCATCGTGGGAAGCCTACCGGCTAATATACATCGTCTGCTGTGTTAACTATGACTGGGAACTTATGAGTGACTTCTAATAAATCGCACGCAAAGTGTTGGGTTTAAAACATTTTGTGAAATCTGTTCCATGTGATTTCAGATTCATCCT
>JAGDQP010042614.1:1157-16491 GCA_022664845.1 Lepisma saccharinum
CTTTCCCTCATAGTGCCAATCTTCTCCCAACAACCCGGGAGGGGGGGAGCTTCGTCCCCATATTGAAGGTTTGCCTCATTTATTCTAACCTACCCGTGATGGTACGTATTCATACTGAATTTCGTTTTTCTAGCCTCAGTGGTTTTAAAAATGGGTTTTGGGGTTGTCATTTTAGATTAAAATTGGCGCCTTTTTAACATTTTCTTTTATTGTCGTGACCTACTCCTAGCTCAGACGACGTCGAAAATGATATTTGGGCGGCCATTTTGAATCAAAGATGGCTACTTTTTTAACATTTTGTATTTTTCTTCTTAATCTACTCTTGATGATACACCTTTATGCCAAATTTCTTATTTCTAACTCAAATGGTGTGGAAAATGTTTTTGGGCCCACCATTTTGGATCTAAGATGGCGTTTTTGGATACGTTTTGTAATAATTTTTAACTCTCTAGTGATGATGTACCTTCATACCAAATGTCACTTCAGTAGACCAAGCGGTTTGGGCTGTGAATTCTATACAACAATTAGTTTGGCGGCCATTTTTTATCCAAGATGGCGACTTTTTGAAAATGTAACATTTTCCTAAACTACTCTTGATACTACACCTCGGTGCCGAATTTGATATCTAGCTCAAACGGTGGGAAAGTTGATTTCTAGCTCCGCCATTTTGGGTTCAATATGGCGACTTTGGAGATATTTGGTAATATTTTCGTAACCTACTTATGATAATGTACCACCATACCTAATTTCGTTTCACTAGCTCCAGCGGTTTGGGTATGTAGTCTATAAAGCAATGAGTTTCGCGGCCATTTTTTAGCTAAGGTGGCGACTTTTGAAAATGTAATATTTTCCTATACTACTGTCGATACTACACATTTGTGCCAAATTTGGTATCTCTAGCTAAAAAGGCGTGGAAAATGGATTTAAGTTCCACCATTTTGGATTCAATCTGGCGCCTTTGGAGACATTTGGTAATATTTTCGTAACCTACTAGTGATAATGTATCACATTACTAAATTTCGTTTCAGTAGCTCCAGCTGTTTAGGCTGTGTATTAGACGAAATGTTCTGTCCTGTCCTGGCCTCCAAATGTCCTGTGGACGAAAAGTCCTTTTGACCAAATGTCGATTGGACGAAATGTCCTGTGGACGAAAAATCTGTTGGACCAAAAGTTGATTTGACGAAATGTCCTGTGGACGAAAAATCCGTTGGACGAAAAGTCGATTGGACGAAATGTCTTGTGGACCAAAAATCCGTTGGACCAAAAGTCGATTGGACGAAATGTCCTGCGGACGAAATGTCTTGTGGACGAAAAATCCGTTGGACCAAAAGTCGATTGGACGAAATGTCCTGCGGACGAAATGTCTTGTGGACGAAAAATCTGTTGGACGAAATGTCTTGTGGACGAAAAATCTGTTGGACCAAAAGTCGATTGGACGAAATGACTTGTGGACGAAAAATCTGTTGGACGAAATGTCTTGTGGACGAAAAATCTGTTGGACGAAATGTCTTGCGGACGAAAAGTCAAGTGGACGAATTGTCTCTGGACGAAATGTCTGTGGACGAAATATTTGCGGACGAAATGTCGCATGGACAAAATTTCGTTGGACGAAATGTGGTATCACCGTCATTGAATAGTAAATGTTAGAATTTGAGGTTCAATATAACAAACAAGTACTATAAATTGTATGATGTTAGCGCTCTGTCATAAAAACTTAAGATTGACCAAGAGGTCAACATATCTATTCTCATTGTAGTGTTTTAATCTTATTGTAAATAAATTCTATATCGAAAGCACCGAGTTATTTTTGCCATGAAATTGAACTCATATCTATAAATAATAGAATATATTAGGAAAGTCGAAAGGTATTCAGAATTTGATTACAGGTAGATGCCCTGGACAAGGTGAACCACTACAAATATATATATTTGTGTAATATTTCTTTTCTTCAGCTCTACCACAGAAGGCTCATCAATATATCATTGATCACCTGGCGCAATACTCATTATCCCAGTGATCGAAATCTTCGGCAACACTTCATTAGAACTTTGGTAACGCCTCAATGGTTGTCGTCCGTGTACGTCTCTCTCTATTTTTCATACCACAACCAAGATTGAGATTTTGCCATGGCTCTGATGAGGTTCGGCATTGTCAACCCAACGCTTTGCGTCTTATAATTGGCAGACTGGTCAAAGAGCTTTTCTAATAACCTTGACTGCTTAAGGTGTGCCACAGTATTTTAGTGTGTTGCCTGGGAATGACCAACGACCCGCGACCTCCCGAACCCAATGGTTTTTTGGTAGTGTTTTATCCGAAATTCCAGAAGGAACCTCTGCCACCGGAAACCGTTCGTCATTATACATATCAAATTTTAAATAAATATGAAAGATATTACCTTAAAAATTTTTACAAGTTAACAATATATAGACTATTCGATATTAGTTTGAATATGTCTATAATATACAATATTATTTTAATACATTGCATGGGAATGATGAACGGTCCCGATCCTCTGTAGTCAATGACTGTTTGGCACTGTTTTATCCGGAATTGCAGAAGATCCAACCCTGGACACTGAAAATCATTCATAATTGTCCATATCAAATTTTAATTTAATGTGAAAAATATTTCTTATAATTTAGGACTCACATAAGCAAATGCTCTCTCCCCCACTATTATTATATTCTTACTTCTATTTCATAAATAATTGAACAATACTTTTTATATAGGTAACAATTTACTCTATTTCTCCATTAGTTAGGTTTTCTAATCGTTTTCCATTAATGTTTGTATGTTTTGATCGCTTTCTTCTATCTCATTTTGATTGATACCTTACTATAAATTTTAGGTGCCATACTGAGGTATGTTTTATACTGAGTTGAATATTTCGTCGTTCTTACTGTTTCTAGATTTTTCCGGTATAATATTTCTAATTCTATATGTGTGCGATATTTTACTCCGTTCGTTAAGTTCTCTTTAACATACATTAGAACAGATTTTAAATATAGTTTTTAACTTCAAACATATTACACTTTCTTCGTTAACAAAGGAATTGCATTTACAATTTGCTGTATTTTACGTTTATGTAGTTTTAGTATCATATTTTGAGACTATCCAACCGAAGTTGGTAAAAAGCATACGTATCTTATTTTACGGTTTAATGCCAAGAGATGATAATTAAGCCACATATTAATTTTATTCAACTCTAGTCCAACTTTCAAGGATGTTTCCCTCTATATAACTTTTGCTGACAGTAAGTAATTTATCGGCTGCAAACGATTGAATGTGTACGTTGAGCTTTAAGTTGGATAAACAAGTATAAGAACAGAACTGGTCCTAGCACAGTTCCTTGCGGAACCCCATACTTTACATTTGTGAAACTCACAGCCATCTATTTGAACAGCCTGTTTCATACCCTTTAAATAGCTATTAAACCAAGATAATGCTATACCTCGTACCCAACAATTCTCTCGTTTAATCAAGAAAAAATTCATACGAGATTGTAATTAACGTTTTAGCAATGTCGGGAAATATTGTTATAACTTCCTCATTTTTGTCCATACTTTTACAAAATGTTTCGGTTATTATGTACACAGTATCCGATGTACTTCTACCAGCTGGGAACTCATCTTGATTACATGAAAAAAGTATTCTGTTTTTTTAAAGCAACTAATCTTTTCTTAACAAACTTTTCTAATAATTTTGCACAATTACTAACTAATGGTAAAGGTCTATAATTGTTTACATCACCTTTAGTCTCTATTTTATGTATAGATTTTATAACAACAATATTAAATTCATTTGGAAAAATACTGTTTCTAAGCTTAAGTTAAATATATATTATAGCAGTTTAAAAGTAATAGCCTTAGTTTTCTTTAGTACATTTGTAGATATGTTATTACAACTAGAAGCTGTTTTAAGTTGTAGTTGATCTATAAAATTTAAGGTTCCTTGTTCGGTAATTGGTGTGATAAATGTAGAATTTGTAATCTTATTTTATGAAACTGAGTTTAAATTTGTTGTGTTTGAAGACACTTTGCTAGCTACTAGAATTTCGTCAACAGTTGAGAAATAATGGTAGACTATATTAACTATTAATTGTCGATTTTGTTCAAACCTAACCGAACTTTCAGTTGTGGTTAGATGATCTGTTTCTGAGCCTGTTTTGTAACTTGTATCTATGATGTCAGCGGTTACTCTTCATATTTTAGTAGTATTGTATCTACATTCAGATATTTTCTTTTTATAGTTATCAGTTTTAACCCGTATTATTAGTTGTGGGCCTTTATTTCTATATTTTGTATTACTCTTCCAAGTCTCTATTATCCTGATTTCTTATGACTAACCTACTTAGTATATCCCTTTCTCGTACAGAGGTTATTAAGCCTGTTGCAATCGAAGGTTTTAGTTTCCGAAACTTGCTGCTTTTTATCAACTTTTTTTTTCGTAGCATATTGTACACGCCTTTTATTGATTGAATGAGACTAGAAGTTGCAGTATTTACTAAAGTACATTTAATAACATTTTGCCAAACATATTTCCGTAATTCTTCATTTAACAACTTATCATTAATACTAGTTTGGTAATATGATATACTTTCTTTCTTAGGTATTACGAAATTAATATTTATATTAATTAGATAATGATCTGCTATGCTTGTTTTTAGTATAGCTGAAGTTGTATTTCGGGCATTTGTTTTTTTTAATATACATGATCTTAACACGCTTTAGTAGACTGTAACACTCGTGAATGTATTGATACATGATTATATAACTTGTTTAAATATATGCCAATATTTACAGAATATTTTCCACCTAAAATATCAAAATTAAGGTCTCCAATGTACGTAAAACACACTGTAGAGTATATCACAGTACAACAAAAACACTGTAAGTTGTTTATCTAATGATTACAGAAAGATCTTTCGTCTCCGCATGAATAGCGGTATATACCTATTCTGGTGCGTGCTTCCGTTTCATTTGATAAATGATTCTGTTGCATCAGCAAGATTAGGTTCTTCTACTCTGTCAATGTCAACATTCTCATTTAGAAAGAACATGACTCCATATGCATGAGTTAAATAGTTTTTCGTGTAATAACGGCGATAGCAAGTTAATATTACTAGTTGTTTCACTTTTCGTAATCTCGGTTAAAATAATTACATCCGCATTTATTTCAATATTTTGCAAAATTACAAGAAATTCGACAAAATTGCGATTTACTGATCTGATGACCGTGTTCGAGCGTAACTGTGATTAGAGAAGCCACAAGTAGGATTCGATAATTGCTTTGACTAGGACGAAGAAACCTACACTGTCATTTTCCTTTAATTTCAGGTATTGTTCCAATCACTGGCGTAGGTAAGGGGTGGACATGCGGGATATATCCCCCCCTTGACTCCACCTATAAGAACTTGGGAAGATAATATTTCCGCAAGAAATAGAATTAAGTTATGTTTGGAACTATATATAAGTTAAAAATAAAATTAATTTTAAGGACAGTAACAGTGCTATGATTTATGTCCATTCCTTGTTTGTTTATTCTAAATAGATAAAGGATATCGCACATTCTGCATTGTAATTTTACAATTAAGTGAATGTGATCATTAGCCTTCAGGACAACCAGTAGAATAAAAACTTGAAAAGATGACCATACGTTTAGACAACAGCTTTCTGTGACAAACATAGATAGCTCCGGTAGCAAGATGATTTCAAGAGAGTAATAAAAAATATCGTAATTCCTGTTAATTATAGAGTCAGCGAGAGTAGATCGGATAAAGTTTTAAATATAAAACATCTGGCATCAATGGTTGAAGCAGATATTTTGTACATATAGAAGAAATAATTTTAACATACAGTACATTAGATATGAATGAAAAATAGGATTTCATAAAAATGGGAAAGTTTGGTGCTGTTAAGATACAGGCCTATGTAAGATCTAATATGACCTTCCAGATCATAAGGAGAAAAGGTGAACGTTTGGAAAACTTTATTTTGTATGGAGTAGTGTTTAAAGGTCGGGGGAAAATAAAAAAAACAGGGAAAAATGTTTTTTTTTCACGGGACAAAAAACCGTGTTGTTATTGACAAAATCGTTTTTTTTTTCATTACGAATATTCACTACTTAGCAGATATTTTGTGGTTTTCATCAACTTCAGTTAATAAGTTAGCGAATCTAATGTATTTCAAGGTTCCTACAACTTCTTAACGATTCGTAAATTCTTAAAGATTTGTCGCACTCACCCATTACACTTTTTGCCTCTTTGCTCTGGATTCTGGCCATAGAAGCTAATGTAAATATTGTTGAGCATATAACAAAGATCCAGTTGGCATTTCGTTACACAATAATAATAAAGCGATAGTAATTTGTTTTACAATAAAAAAGATATAGGAATTTTATTGTTCTGGAATACTGGGGCAATGAATAGAATTTGAATTTTATTTATGGCTTTAGGCGTCTGAGAGCAATGAATACAATGACATAATGCAGCAAATAAAATGTAGTTTCATACATAAAATATTTTCCTTGATCATAATACCCTAAATTTAATATTCCGAATAATTATCAATTATATAATGGGCAATAGAGCAATATATGTCTTCAGACTTACCCATGGTAATATATTAATATTTAAATAGCATGTATAATATTGACAGTAGCGTAAAAATAAGTTGCTTAACTACGACTCGTGTTTGTATAACATCCAGTTCTTTGTAACACATTTAAGGTGACTTTCTTATATTGTTCCTTGATATAAAAGAGCTCCAAAAGTATTCAGAAAGCATTAACTTAATTTATGAAAATAATTTTCTTGGGCTATAAAGTAATGATTTACCAAAAAGTTATTAGTAGCTTTTATATACTACCCCTACTTTGCCCTGAAACTATTCAAAGTTCGAACGGTTTATCATACGAGTTTTTATAAGAAGGTATTTACTTTCATAAAACACACCTATTCTTGTTTTTTCGTAAAATATAGATTTGAAAAGTTCACGAAAAGCAGTGTTAAGATGGATCAAGAGACGTAAGTTTTCCGCTGCATTAGATTGTCCCATCGCAACTCAGTATCTGGTTGCAAGCTGGAGTCGATTGAATACATATTTGTGGAACATAGTTTTGTTCTGCGAGTCCCAATATGGATTATATTATTCTAATTGTGTATTTGTACTAAAAACTAACATTTTAACTTTTTTTAATGATCAAATAATGTTACTTGCCCCGAAATGGCAAAAAAGTTTTTTTTAAGTAGCACGAAAAATAGAAAAACAGGTCTTTTTTCGGCGTTCAATTCTTCCGTTTTTTTTTTATTTCACTAGAATGGAGCATGTTAGTAATTTTTGAGTTCGGCCTGTCCCGATTAAATGAGTGCAATGCTTGTTAAAATTGACTCGAACCCGTGATCTTGAAGACGGTGGTCTAATGCCTCAGACCACACGACTACTGCGTTCAGCTATAAGGAGAGAAGAATCTAACCATTATAATCAAATTATTGAAATCTGCAATCAAGTTGAATTAAGAAATGGTGTCCGAATATGCAATGTTTTTCTGCATTAGCGGATGAAACTTTCAATATGACCAACATAGGATGTTCTTCATTGTTGGTAGCTACGTCAATGATGAGTACGAAAGATTAAAAGAAAATTATGTGACTCGGTAACAATCTGGCAGATCTTCCCCAAACATGGTTTTGGAAGGACAGTTGTGAAAAAAGAAGGTCAGTACTTAACGAAAACATTTTATTAAATCTGATATATTTTGGTGTTAATTATGGGTTCTTATTTTGATAAGAATATGATGATTATAGCAGTTTGTTGGAAAATTTTAAAACTGTTCAAGACATAATGTGACAGTACCCTGCTGCAATTTAAGTGCATTGTGTAACTGAATGTGGAAGTATTTAAAACAATTCATATTCGACTGATATTAAACTATTTAGGAACAATTTGAACACCTATTTTTATATATTCGCTTGCGAACAAATATTTTTATGGCATTATGAAGAGTGTAAATATATCCAATAGAAGTAGAGCATATAAAGAAATTACTAAGTATGAGAAAATAGATATAAAAGAATAACTCATGATGTTAAAAAAAAAAAATAACCAACTTTGTGATTGAAGAAATTGTCCAAATTTCTTTATTGAACAATCTCACAAGTTTAGATTGAAGGCATGTAATATATTCAATGCATTTCTAATTTCTTCCCTGTTTTTATTCGATTGGATTAGTGTTTCCCTACTATTAACCGTTGTACAGATTCTTACAAAAGGAACACCTTCAATTAGTAGAAACTGTGAATAATGCCAAAGATGCTGTTATAAAATTTAAAAGAACGAAAGAAAACTGTCAGAAGGAATACAAAACAAGTTGCAGTAAACCAAAGTACGGCAGAATCTATTAAAATATCTACAAAAGTCCAGAAAATGAGATCCAATTACAATATAAGCAAGCCTTTTCAGGCATGTATCCTGATCTATTTCTTATGATGTTCAGGAATTTGGGGAAGGTTCAAGGAGGGTCTGGATATGAAATTAGAAAATAAATTCATAATTACGCCTAAAATTATGCAAAGTTTACCAAGATGTCGGAGTTTCGAAGAGGTCAACACCCTCTGAATTCTCCGCTTAGTACGTCACTGAACATGTATGAAATAACAGTATGGGTCTAGAATATCCAAAAGCTACAAAACTCAACTAACAAAAATGATCGAACGATAACAAAAGTGTTAACTGAGGCTCCATTATTCTTTTTTAAAATGAAGACGCTGAACACGAGAAAATAGACACCTAAAAATTAGAAGAATTTTAATTTTCCTTTGTATTTAAAATATTCTACACTAACAAACTTTTCAAAGCGAAATTAACAAAAGTAAAATGTTCTTTCTATTCAAACTACAATGGAAGCATATAAGATTTCCAAACTTTTTAAAAGTGTTTCCAATTTTGTACAACCAGCACCCACATCTACGCCAGGGATGATATTTTATACTCTGAAGTGAATAAATATATCTTTGAAAAATTTAAACTTTCATATATGACAGAATGAACTGGCAGTTCTACAAGCGAAATCTGTCATCAAAGTGAGCGAAAAAGAAAATACTGGTCGAGAAGCTCTTTGTTCTTGACAAAATACAACTTGAAATTTGAAATATGGCTAATTTATATTAGAATTATGACTGAACTAAGCAAACTATAACTAATCATGTATATGTTTCACGCATGATTATGCTGGTCTAAATTAAAGAAAGAAGCCCCGAAAGATATGTTTAGTTTGTTATGTTGTGTTGCATAATTACCAAGGATGCGATTTTCTAAATATTCCCTCCCTTGAGAAATTCGTATCTACGCTACTGGTTCCAATGTAAACCTCGAATTGGAAAAGAGATCAGATTTCAGAACTTTATTATCGATAGCAATATTCAGCAACGATATATCAAACGAAGTCAGTGTACACAGTAACGTAGAATAACTACCGAACACCTAATTCAGTACAACCTATCTTAACCTGTTTCTGACGAACGTCTAGCAAAAGAAACGTTGACTGAATTATAACACTTTAATTTAACAATCTATACGCTTTGCAGATTAAGAAGATTGTCTGTGTTATCGTGAAAGAAATAATTCCTACTGAACAAATGAGGTTTATAATTATCAATTCCCAGGTGACCTACAATCATTATCAACAGCTCAACAGTTCATGACACTCAAATAGTTCTTGGTATAATTCTCACTCAGCTGTGGCACATCAGCAGCTGTACATACGAAAGAACAAATATCATGTTACTTCGTGTCACTCATCAATTCACAAAAAATATTTTATGCTCCACATCAACATCAAATATGATCATATATAAAGAACTGAGGAGTCTTGTTTTCGTTAAAGTTCACTTATCAATGAATAAGATTCTTGAGATTAAATGCTTGTATAATTAAGCAATGAATATGTATGACAACGTCACTGACTTATGAAAGTGAAACCTTGTAACAATAACTATCTATAAAAATATTCTTCATGAATATTTCACTATTACATGAGATAGCGTCCGTAAAATTGGATGAAAATATACCAAATATTCAAAAGAACCTATAACTGAGACGATGAACCTTTACCCACAATAATCAAGGAGTGTTCATGTCATCACACTGCTACGATTACTGAAGTGTGATCAATTTATAGAAATACAATAACTAAAAATACAATTAGAAATTAAACTCTCCAGGGAACTATCTGAGACACAACTATTTGATCATTTGTAATTTCCATAAAACAAAATGAACTTTCAATCGCTCCAATAGTTACTGCCTCTACTATGGAAGTATAGTTCACAATAATTAACTTTCCTTTCATATGCTTTTGCAATACGATATATATAATTCCCACTAGCGATACTTTCTGTATTTCTAAAAATTCTCAAATCATTACGCATATTTCCAGAAGATTACACTGACTAGGATGCATCCAGAATTACATGTATTTTACTATTACAAACTTTGCATAAATATGTCAAAGGAGAGCGGGTCAGAAGGGTAGGTTTTCATAAAATAACTGACACCAACAGACGTATACCACTTTAATTTTACATGTAATTTACGTGCGAGAAGAGCAACTATCTTTATTTAACGACAAACAATAAAAACCTGATTATTATTACTGTTTTATGTATCTTTTTTTTAAGTGACAGCGTCAAGATAGCACTTAAGACAAAAGAATATCTTAACAATAAACATGCACACAGTAAACACGTAGGATACTTATGAATATTAATTAATATCCTGCTATTCCTAAGTAATTGCCTCTGTGAGGAATAACTATCCTAAGCGCACGTCTTTCGTAACTTATATGCGAGGGGGGGACCAAGGGGTACCCGATCAGATCCTGCTCTATCTGAACACAACTTCTATAATTTAAAAATCAGCGGACGGTATGCTACCCGCTAGTATATCAGACTCAATCGTTATACTGTCCCTATCAGAAAAAAAATATTTCTTAGCAAATGTAACCGCAAATGCAATTAAAGCTATGAACAAATTATAGCCGCTTAGGGCGACAGATTCACCTTTCGTGCACGTCCTAAAGCTACTAAAAATATCTAGCAAAATAAAGTATATTGCAGGTACTTTATGGTAACATACTACAGACAAAATAAATACACAGACCTGTTTCTCAAGAATCAACTTAACATGTACGAGACTACTCTTTATTTACTTTGTTTGTATCGTACTATAACGACAGAGAACTTTACTGTCTAAATCACTGATTCTTTCGATTCTGCGAAGCAAAAGGTGATTCACTACAATTACCGTGGTATGATAAATTTTCCTTTCTTTTCCTCTTTGTTTATTTTACACTAACAAAGCACTGTTGTTGCACGGGGGGAGTGGGGGTGGGGGAACACAACAACTACCTCTTTCCACAATGTTTGCTTACTTGAATTAGTGTTGGATAATGCAAAGCCCTTTTTGCTTTATTATACTACGTGTTAAGACGAAACTAACTACAGTGAATCAAGAACACTGCAAGATATGAAGCTTTTCCTTCCTATATTGGTGCACACTCCGTAAGTAAATATAAACTTCCAAGCAGGTGATTAATTTCGCTTATTCAACATCGCCAACACACACGTGTCAGTCGAAGAACGGTGATCCATACACTGCTATATATTGAAAATAACTACTTACAGAAGTCGAACTTCTTGCATGTTCATGACTGTAATAGGCACTATGCTGTATAGATCTCACTCATATAGTTAAAACTTCTGCTACATGTACCATTAATCATTAAAGTAGCGTAAAATCCTTAACAACGAGGCGACGCACTTTTCCTGCCCCATCACTAACTTTGAACTAGTGTTGCAAACCTCATGTTTGAAAACGTTTCCAAGAAATGTTACACAGGCGGATCGACACAGTAAAAGTCATTGCCTGACCAAAAAGTCACAAACATATAAAGTTCAAAACCTTTCCAGGATAAAGAGGGCTACTGCCACGATCTTATAGTTATACGAATAACCGTAACTCCTAATGTATCTCTAAATAGCATATAAGCTGTATTTAGATAATCACATGCATACTACACTTTGATAAAATTCAATGTCCTCAATAATTTTCCCCATAACGTAGTAGACCCAATAGCTGCATTTTTGTACCACTACGCTTTAGTTCTAAATGCTCTGTAGATGTTCCATGCGTTTCACTTGTTTCACATGGGATAACTCGTTGTTTTTCTTGCTGCTGCGAACCCATACAAAACGGAATTAATCGCTTCAGGCAAATTGTTTAGTTTCACACAGGATATTGAGATTATTTACTGTTAACGTTCATTCATGTAAATGTGACATCAGAAAACTCTTGCTTAACTTGAGATGGCAACAACATTTTGTTTTCTCGGAATTTTCTTAGCCAATTGCCACTAACTACTTTGGATGAGAGCTTAGCAATGATTATTCTAGGCTTAGTTCTTCTAGAAGATAATACTCTCTAGACTTTCTCTATACCTTCAGTTTTAGCTTTCATTACGCTTGCTGTGGCCACTTTCATTTCAATCTCGCTAATATTTTCGTGCTTAGCTGCGAAGACTTTGACAATTTCAAGATTTTCCTGCAATTGTGCCTGGTTCAATTCCTCAATTTTACTGTCTAATGTTTCAATTGATACTTCTAAGTTTCGATGTTCTATTTCCAATGCGTCTGACATTTTGCTAGCCCGGTAACTGTTTTTTAACTCGGAAATTTCTTTCTGGAAGTCGTCGACTTTATCGGAGAAAAAAAAATATAGAAGACACTATCACATTTTCTTTTAAATTTGGGATAGTTTGGAATGAATTTCACTCAGCTGTTTGATAAGATCTTTTAAATCAACTCCCTGGCTTCGCATTAGCTCTGTTGTGGTTCCTTCCTTGCACACGTCACACTTTCATTGTTCTTTCTTGGTTTCTAACTTACGTAAATTTTCGAAAATTCTTTAAAAAGTGCACTTCGCATGAAAGTAATTATCACAGCCACCAGTACAAGATATAAATTCTTACAGTTTTTGCGCTGAAATTTCTTTCTTACAACTTCCACACAATAAGACATGACTACGGAGCGATTCTAGCTAACGTCTGTTTTTCACAAAGTGCTGATGATAGAGTCTGACAAACGAATTTTGTAGTATTGTGTTCACTGTAGATTTCTGTATTTTAGAAACATTTGGAACTTACAAAAAAGACAATTCAATCCAATCAAGTGGTTACAATTTTAAAAGTCCAAACAATTGCCTGTACGTGCGCAATTCAGATGCATTGATTTCAAAGCATTTGGTGAATCGCATCAATCATTATGAAACATTTGTGGAGTACTACGAAATAATTAAACGACAGGGTCATCTAAGTATTTCAATGAACTTGTTTCCTTTATCTTATAAACAGTTGATTCATGATAGTGAATTTCTTAGTCAACTCATACCTAATGTTATTCAAGAACAATTTACAATTCAAAAATTTCTAAGTTCGTCTTCAAGGCAGTAAATTTCTGATATTCAAGGTTCCAAAATTTCCCCAACTGAATTCATTATGAGAGAATTTTGTATTGTTGTATGTGATGCTACTCCAGAAGCACAGGATATCAGGCCAATACTGGGCCAAGCATAATCGATATCCTCGTTATTTGGCACAGTGTTGGTGAATATTGCCCGATATTCTGTGCTGCTGGCGTAACCTTCTGTATCATTGCGCAGTTAAATTTGCATGTGCTAATAGGCTATCAAAAACAAGTAGAATGATTAACACAAAATTTTCACGATTTACATTGGGACATTGCGACTGGATACAGTGTTACAAATATTCGAAAAATAATTTTGCTGTTTTGTTACTAAAGTTCCATGAAAGTGCAGTGGATTTAAAAGTATTTCCTTTGGAAAATGTTGTAGACGTGAGTGAGAAAACATGTCCTACCCTGAAAGCCTTTAATTTCAACATTCGTATGACCAAGTGTACTCATCATGAACCTATCGAAGTAAATGTTTTGTATTACGAAACTGCTTGCAACTTCAATAATGCTTGTAACATGAAAAAATAGTCTGGTAAAAACTTATCAGCCATGCAATTGTAAACATGCGCAATATGCTTTTATAAAATATTTTGATTACTCTAAATAAAAGATTACACTGGTCAACAGACAAAATGTATCTGTTGTGAAACCTTAAATTCCTTAGTGATTCGATGTCGTTGAGTACAAACGTAGCTCTCGTTTTATTTGGTTGGTTCTTGTTTAGAAGATACACGCCCCATGGTTTCGTATTTCCATATGGAGTGAATTTATTATTCAGTTATTATATGACAACACCGTAGACCAGTTTGGCACTCAATTTTCTGAACACTCATTAAGGGTGGACAAGCATTTAGATATATTTTCCAGAAGTTTCCTACACTCAGTGAGGCCAAAATCAAGGAAGGCATATTTGTTGGGCCTCAAATACGAATAATTCGTTGAATGAAGAAAGTGGAAGGAAATAGGAAAACCCCGAGAAAACAAACGCATCGGTGTAAGTCCACCTCAAAGTTCACAAAGTCCACCTCAAAGCATGGATTGAACCGACGAGCCCAAGCACCAGAGATGAGCGCTCTACCACTGAGCCACCGCTACCCAGGTAGAATATAAGAGAAATTCCAGGAGAAAAGGACACTAAGCGGAGTATGCAGACTAAACAATTTGTGTCTAGTAGGATGTATTTGAATTATGCAGTAGGATATTATTTCTGTAGTGGCTGCCAAGGGTCGAAATTTTAACACAGATTTTTGAACATATGTTTCGGGAAAATTCATATTTTTCCTGTGTAAAACTGTCTTGATATTGCTCACGATATAATCTAATGGCGAACGTTTGTTACTGTGGAGATGAACTTGTGAATTGCGTAAGCCAGAGAGTCAGTTAGTTAGTAAGTAATACGTTATAGGCTCATGCGAGTTGTGCCATTAGAACATTTTCTCTAGTACAAACAAAATGATGTACGAATCGTCACTTTAATTGATTACATTAGAATTTATAAGGAATTTTTTGAGTTAATAATTGCAATCCAAGTGGCCTTGGATGGAAAAGGGGTTACTCATACGATATCTTAGGAACGCGAACCAATTTAAAACTATCACGGTCATTTTCAAATTCAGTGGGCAAAAATTCAAGGTTACAAAATATATTTTTGTAGTTGCGTTTTTAAAAAAAAATCCCTTTCCGTAGGCCTACAGGCTGAGGTAGATCTCGAAGTTTTTTTTTTTATTTTCAAAAATTCAAATCTCGCCTTATATGAGAGCTATCGAGAAATTATTTATTGTTTTGTAGATTATTCATCAAGAGCTGTTC
>JAGDQP010042616.1:2742-16490 GCA_022664845.1 Lepisma saccharinum
CATCCTATTGCGCTTGTCTTGTCAGATCATGTAACAATAAAGTAACATTAAACACCGGAAGTTTCATTTTAATAGTACCAGTTTTAAAATTGTAGTGCTGCGAATTTGAAGCTTTCAACGGTAATTCGCTGTAGTACTTTCACCCAAAAACCAAGTACAGTTCATTCATATCTTTCCGAGTCTAGTTGTAGCTGTGTGATTATGTATGTTAGAATAGTGTTTGTTAAAATGTTACAGATAAATTCGCTTTTTAACATTCTCAGCTTTAATTATCAAGCATAAGGAACAAAGCTTAGATCATTATAATCACTTGATATCCTTGTATTGACATTTATGTGTTCTAATCTACAATCAATTTGCGAAACTATCAGTGCTCAACTATCAGTCATATCGTTCGAGTTATTTGCCAAGATATTTCATGAACTACGTTTTACAAGAGTTCTATTCTACAAAAAAAGTATTGCATTTGGTAAACAAAACGCACTTTGAACTTTATTAGCTTAAAATCACAAATAACATACTACAATCGCATTAAGATTATTCTTTTACTTACGTTTCAGCAGAAATTCGCCAATTTCATATATTTTTTATAAGTTGTAGTCAAATTGAAAGAATCGTTGCTGGGTGATTAACACTTTCGCCTCTAACAATGCCCTACAATGTAATGCATGTTGTTGTACAATGCGTTTATATTACTAACGTTATTCAATGAAGTATTGAGAAACTGATTGATTTCGAGCTCAAAACGACATTGTATTGAGCTTGTCTAGTCTGATCATGTAATAACAAACTAACATAGAACACAAGAAGTTTCATTTTAATAGCACCACTCCGAAAAATGATTAGTGCTGCGAATTTGATGCTCTCAACGGTAATTCGCTGTACTACGTTCACCGCATATCGTGTACAGTCCATTCGTTTGTTTCCGAGACTAGTTGTACCTGTGGGATCATGTATGTTAAAATCGTATTTGTTAAAATGTTATAGTTAAATTCGCCTTGGAACATTCTCGGTTTCAATAGGCAAGCATTAGGAACAAAGCCTAGATCATTATAATCACTTGATGTCCTTTTATGATATTTATGTGTTCTTATCTACAATTAATTGCGAAACTATCAATGCTATTACTAACGTTATTCAATGAAGTATTGAGAAAATGATTGATTTCGAGGTCAAAACGACATCGTATTGCGCTTGTCTTGTCTGATCATGTAATAACAAACTAACATAAAACAACCAGAAGTTACATTTTAATAGCACCACTCTGAAAATTGATTAGAGCTGCGAATTTGATGCTCTCAACGGTAATTCGCTGCATTTCTTTCACCGCAAATCGAGTGCAATTCATTCATTTCTTTCCGAGTCAAGGTGTACCAGCGAGGTTACGTATGTTAAAATCGTGTTTGTTAAAATGTTACAGTTAAATTCGAATTGGAACATTCTCGGTTTGAATTGTGAAGCTTTGGGAACAAGGCCTAGATCATTATAATCATTTGATGTCCTTGTATTGATATTTATGTGTTCTAATCTACAATGCGCAACAAGCAGTCATATCGTTCGAGTTATTTGCCAAGATATTTCATGAACTACGTCTTACAAGAGTTCTATTTAAAAAAAAAAGCACTGCATTTCGTAAACAAAACGCAATTTCAACTCTGTTACTTTAAAACCACAAATAACATACTACAATAGCATTAAGATTGTTCTTTTACTTACGTTGAAGCAGAAATTCACTAATTTCATATAATCCTTATAAGTTGTAGTCAAATTGAAAGAATCGTTGCTGGGTGATTAACGATTTCACCCGTAACAATATCCTACAATTGAATGCTTATTGCTGTACAATGCGTTTATATTACTAACGTTTTTCAATGAAGTATTGAGAAACGGATTGTTTTCGAGCTCAGAACGACATCGTATCGCGCTTGTCTTGTCTGATCATGTAATAACAAAGTAACATAAAACAACCAGAAGTTTCAATTTAATTGCACCACTCTGAAAATTGATTAGTTCTGTGAATTTGATGCTCTCAACGGTAATTCGATGTAGTACTTTCACCGCAAATCGTGAACAGTTCATTCATTTCTTTCCGAGTCTAGTTGTACGAGTAACATCAAGTATGTTAAAATCGTGTTTGTTAAAACGTTACAGTTAAATTCCTCTTGGAACATTCTCGCTTTGAATTGGCAAGAATTAGGAACAAAGCTTAGATCATTATAATCACTTGATGTCCTTGTATTGATATTTATGTGTTCTAATCTACAATGAATTGCGAAACTATCAATGCTTAACTAGCAGTCATATCAATCGACTTATTTGCCAAGATATTTCATGAACTACGTCTTACAAGAGTTGTATTCAACACAACATGCACTCCATTTGGTAAACAAAACGCAATTTCAACTTTATTAACTTAAAAGCACAAATAACATACTACAACGCATTTAGATATTTCTTTTTATTTACGTTTCAGCAGAAATTTGATAATTTCATATAATCCTTATAAGTTGTAGTCAAATTGAAAGAATCGTTGCTGCGTGATTAACTATTTCCCCCGTAACAATGATCTACAATGGAATGCACATTGTTCTACAATGCGTTTATATTACTATCGTAATTCAATGAATTATTGATAAACTGATTGATTTCGAGCTCAAAACGGCATTATATTGCGCTTATCTTGTCTGACCATGTAGTAACAAACTAACATAAAAGAACCAGAAGTTTCACTTTAACTGCACCACTCTGAAAATTGATTTGTGCTGCGAATTTGATGCTGTCAACGGTAATTCGCTGTAGTACTTTCAACGCAAATCGTGTACAGTTCAGTCACTTCTTCCCGAGTCTAGTTGTACCAGTGAGATCATGTATTTGAAATTTTGTTTGTTAAAACGTTACAGTTAAATTCCAATTGGAACAATCTCGGTTTGAATAGGCAAGCATTAGGAACAAAGCTTAGATCAATATAATCACTTGATGTCTCTGTACTGATATTTATGTGTTCTAATCTACAATGAATTGCGAAACTATTAATGCTCAACTTGCAGTAATATAGTTCGAGTCATTTGCAAAGATATTTCATGAACTAGGTTTTACAAGAGTTCTATTCTACAAAAAATCCATTGCGTTTAATAAACAAAACGCAATTTTAACTTTATTAGCTTAAAAGCACAAATAACATACTACAATCGCATTTAGATAGTTCTTTTACTTACGTTTCAGCAGAAATTAGATAATTTCATATAATCCTTATAACTTGTAGTCAAATTGTAAGAATCGTTGCTGCGTGATTAACTATTTCGCCCGTAACAATGATCTACAATGGAATGCACATTGTTGTACAATGGGTTTATATTACTAACGTTATTCAATGAAGTATTGAGAAACTGAATGATTTCGAGCTCAAAACGACATGGTATTGCGCTTGTCTTGTCTGGCCATGTAGTAACAAACTAACATAAAAGAACCAGAAGTTTCACTTTAATAGCACCACTCTGAAAATTGATTAGTGCTGCGAATTTGATGCTCTCAACGGTAATTCGCTGTAGTACTTTCATCGCAAATCGTGTACAGTTCATTCATTTCTTTCCGAGTCTATTTGTACCAGTGAGATCATGTATGTTAAAATCGTGTTTGTTAAAATGTTTGTTAAATTCGAATTGGAACATTCTGGGTTTGAACTGCCAAGAATTAGGAACAAAACTTAGATCATTATAATCACTTGATGTCCTTGTTTTGATATTTATGTGTTCTTATCTACAATGAATTGCGAAACTATCAATGCTTAACTAGCGGTCATAACGTTCGATTTATTTGCCAAGATATTTCATGAGTTACGTCTTACAGGAATTCTATTCGGCAAAAAATGCATTACATTTGGGTAAACAAAATACAATTTCAACTTCATTAGCTTAAAAGCACAAATAACATACTACAATCGCATTTAGATAGTTCTTTTACTTACGTTTCAGCAGAAATTAGATAATTTCATATAATCCTTATAACTTGTAGTCAAGTTGTAAGAATCGTTGCTGCGTGATTAACTATTTCGCCCGTAACAATGTCCTACAATGAAAAGCATATTGTTGTACAATGCGTTTATATTACTAACGTTATTCAAAGAAGTATTGAGAAACTGATTGATTTCGAGCTCAAAACGAAATCGTATTGCGCTTGCCTTGTCTTATCATGTAATAAAAAACTTACATAAAACAACCAGAAGTTACATTTTAATTTCACCACTCTGAAAATTGATTAGTTCTGCGAATTTGATGCTTTCAACGGTGATTCGCTGTAGTACTTTCACCGCAAATCGTGTACAGTTCATTCATTTCTTCCCGAGTCTAGTTGTACCAGTGAGATCATGTATGTTAAAATCGCGTTTGTTAAAATCTTACAGTCAAATTCGCCTTGCAACATTCTCGGTTTGAATAGGCAAGCATTAGGAACAAAGATTAGAACATTATAATCACTTGATGTCCTTGTATTGACATTTATCTGTTCTAGTCAACAATGAATTGCGAAACTATCAATGCTTAACTAGCAGTCATATCATTCGACTTATTTGCCAAGATATTTCATGAACTATGTCTTACAAGAGTTGTATTCTACACAAGATGCACTCCCTTTGGTAAACAAAACGCAATATCAACTTTACTAGCTTAAAGACACAAAAAACATACTACAATCGCATTAAGATATTTCTTTTACTTACGTTTCAGCAGAAATTCAATAATTTCATATAATCCTTATAAGTTGTAGTCAAATTCAAAGAATCTTTGCATGGTTATTAAATTTTTCGCCCGTAACAATGTCCTACAATAAAAAGCGTATTGTTGTACAATGCGTTTATATTACTAACGTTATTCAATGAAGTATTGAGAAACTGATTGATTTTTAGCTCCAAACGACATAGATTTACAAATGTATGAGTATATTTATGTAAATGTATATGAATGTATAGGTATCTGTATATATTTTGTATGTGTATGAATACTGAAGGTATACGTACAAGTGTTCTATGTACGCATATAAATATGTACTTTTAATGATTTTCGGACAAAGTAAATACCGATAGAGAGCATCGAAAAAAAAATTGAATTCCAAGTATTGATGTCTGATATGTCAAGTTTTAATTAGGAATGAAAGCCAAAGATTCCATTGAACTACCAATTGAAACATCATCGGGACATCATTGAAAAAACCATAGGGACTTAGTTATAAAACTGATAAATGTTACTATATAAAATATGACTATTCAATTTTTTAACATTATTATATATGTTCGAATTATGTGCCAAAATACTGAATAAACGAATTGCATGAATTGTCTCAAGGGCTAATCTACTACAAGGGAAATCTATTTTGGTAAAAGAAAAAAATACCAGAAAAAATCTAAAATACACTAATATTATACTACAACAAATTAACTTACGCTTATGTTTTTTACGTCTTAGAGAAATTGGACATTTTTATATAATCCTGCTTAGTTGTATACATATTCGAAGAATCGTTGCTGGATGATGGTCAATCTTGCTCGTAACAATGGTTTACAATGAAATGAAATGCTGGTTAATGCATTAAGATTATATAAGTTATACAATAAATTATTGCGAAACTCTTTCTTTTAGGGCTGTATAGGACATCACCTCGCGCTGGTATTGCCTTATCATGTAACAATCACCATAAAACACATAATACTTGTAATTCTCTGAAAATTTATCAGTGCTGCAATATTGATGTTTTCTACGGGTATTCGCTGTATTATTTTCTTCGCATATCGTCTAACGTTCATTCATTTCTTTCGCAGTTGAGCTGTTCAAGTTAGATCTTGTTAAAAAGCCACGACAGTTATTACCTATGCGAAATGCGAAGATTGAATAATATTCAAATTAAAACGACACTTTTGTGTCTCTCTTGGCTTGTTCAGTTGGATTTGTATTTGTTCGATTCGACTTGCGTTCTAAACAGAAATATGCACGTAGCTATTGTCACATTTAATTCACTTCAATTTAAAAAACTATATGTGTTATTGTTCACCATTGATCGCAAAACAGCAAACATTAAACTCGTATGAATAGCTTACTAGTTAAATCCCAACATGATGTACATCGAATGTATAAATTGACTTTGTATAAGGTAAGGACACTCAATTATGATGAAGGAGGCTAAACTTGAAGGTAAAACTTTGTTACGTTTCAAATACGCTATAATATCATTAGTTTGACGTTACTAGTAGTTTGGTTCCAGGGAAATCGTATGGATTCATACAATTTATTTTTTAGGCAAATTCAAATAATCGTTGCTGAACGATAAACACATTGCTAGAAACAATAGTTTTTAATGAGAAGGGTTTTATTCTTTAACGCGATTTTATTGGGAATGGGTCCACCTCAAAACGTCGAAGTGTCAGAACGTCGAAACTAAAAAACGGTCAAAATGTATAAAAATGGACAAATCGTATTCCGATTGACAAAACGTTGAAAGCTCTAACGGTCAGATTGTCGAAGTGACAGAACGTGGAAACCGAAAAACGATCAGAACCGTATACGGAAAGGGACAAATCGTGTACAGAAAGTGACAAAACGTCGAAAATCACAAACGGTCAGATCGTCGAAGTGACAGAACGTCGAAAATACAACACTATCAGAACGTATACGAAAACGGACAAATCGTATACAAAATGTGACAAAACGTCGAAAATCACAAACGGGTAGATCGTCGAAATTACAGAACATCGAAACTCCAACACGGCCAGAACGTATACGAAAACGGACAAATCGTATACAGAAACGGTCAAAACGTCTAAACGAGGGGAAAACAATCACAGAAAGGGAAAATTGTTCAGGATAAAATTTCAACGAAATAAAAATGCTTAAACGCAAAAGGGGTCCAGCCAAAACGCAAAATGCCGAAGTATAAGAACTTCTAAACCCTGACACGATGACAACGTCTACAGAGAGTGTCAAATCTCTACAGAAAGTGACAAAATGTTGAAAACGTCAAACAGTCAGATCGTCGAAGTGTCAGAACGTATACAGAAAGGGACAAATCGTATACAGACAGTGACAAAATGTCGAAAATTACGATTCACATAGTCAATGTGACAGAACGACGAAACTACAACACGTTCAGAACGTATACAAAAAGGGACAAATCGTGCACAAAAAGGTGAATACCAGAGCAAGGATATGAAGTGGTTAGAATGATCAAACGCTATGATACGAATGTTTGTCAAGTCGAACATAGGTTGTTCCAAAGTAAATATAAGTGATAATTGAACAGACAAGTTTAAAACGTTCTGTTTTATTGAGAAATACGTATATTTCGGACGTCTCAGCACCTTTTTACGTGATATCGTTCACTGCAGTCGTATAGGACTTTCAAATAAGTGAGAAACAGATTGAGTATAGGTTTGCGGTAATTGCGTTAAACGATAACACCCTTTTCATTATAAACTCTTTTCATTATACACCCTTTTCATCAAACAAATGCCTAGATGTTTTAATGGTAGATGTTGAGAAAGATCTGGTAGCCGCAATTAATGGTTAAAACATAATGAATTATCTATTAACTCGAATAAGACTGACAATATTATTTTTCATTAAAAAATAAAATTACATGTTCCAACAAATCTAACTCAGTTAAGTTGTTGATCATAATACTGGACTATTCCTTATCATGGAATGACCATATAGACTTTGTTTAAAAAAAATTGGCGAAAAGTGTATTTAGTTTACGTAGAATGAGAGGTAATATATCGTCATGTTTCATAAAAGTAATATATCATGCCTTCTTTCATTCTAACGCTACCTATGGTATTCTTCTCTGGTGCTCTTCCTCAAGATGGAAAGAGGTATTCATTTGGCAAGAAAAAGCAATAGGAATCATTTCTGAATTTTCTCCTGAAAGCTCATGTCGTGGCATATTTTAAAAAATAAAAATTTTAACAATGCCCTGTGCATTTATTTTTTACCCTCTCTTACATATAAAGAGACACAGTACTAATTATACAACTGGTGACATGTATCATTCGTATCATACCAGAAACAAATCTCAATTGGTTCTTCCGATGACTAGACTTTCAAAAATATAAAATTCTTATAATATTCAAGGGTTAAAATATTATAACATTTAACCTATTGAACTGAAGGAACAAAGTTTTTTTTTTTAATTTAAAAAGATATTGAAAAGTATCCTGATTGAATGTGAAGGTTTCGATTTGAATGAATCTCATAGATTCTTGACTGCTTCAGATTTCATCAATTTCATATTTTAAACCATTTATGTAAGTAAGATTCTTGTAATCATTGAGCCCTATTTGTTTTTTTTTCCTTTTATTACTTTGACAACATTTTTAAATTTTACTTGTTTGTCATGCATTACAATGCTAAAATTATACAAATTTTTATTTGCGAAAAGAGGACAAGACGTCAAAAATTATATTAAAAACTAGATAACATTACACGCTGTAGATTTATTATGGCATTTTGTGACTCTAGGTTTACCCCGTTACTTAAATTTAGTTACACTTTGTGCGAAATTTCATGTTACATTTTAATTTTAATACTTTTCTATTGGTCAGTGTTGTACTAATACTTTGTCTATCTATATATTAATATGTTATCAGAATGTTAATTTTTTATATATTAATATGACTGTATCTCATGCATGTATTGCTCTTGGATATCCATTGTAGAAACAAAGAAAGAAACTATTGTTTTAAGCAATTTGTTCATCATTCAGCAAGGATGATTTTAATATGTCTGAAACTAAGAATATTGTCTCAATTCGTATGATTTCTCTGCAATGCAACTACAAATAACGCCAAACTAATGTTATTATAGTGTATTTGAAACGGAACAATGTTTTATATCTTCAATTCCAGAAACAACCTTTACAATTGATCCTTACTTGATACAAAGTCATTTTACACATTCAAAGTTTATCATGATGTGTCTGAACTAGTAAATTGTTCATACTAGTGTAATGTTTGCTGTTTTGCGATCAATGGTGAATAATAACACATATAGCCTATAAAGCTGTAGTGAATTAAATATGACACTATTGACGAGCAATTTTCCCATTTGGATCCAAATCGACCCGAAGAAATACTGTTTCATCTAAACAAGCGAAGAAGAGAGATGAATGATAAATGTATAGCTTTCATTTGAACATTTCTCTATCTACGCAAATTATCTTTGTGATAATGGTCATAACTTTCTAAAAAGATGGAAGTTGAATAGCTAGACTGCGAAAGAAGCGAATGAACTTTAGATCATTTGCGATTTACACACTACAGCTATTAACCACGAAAACATCTATGTTGCATCACTAACGATTTTTTAGAGATCTACACGTTATATGGAACTTGGTGGTGTTTTATGTTGGTTGTTACATGATCAGAGAATACTAGCGCGACGTTTTGTCGTTTGCAGCTCCAGTTTAAACAGTTTCGCAATACTTTGTTGCATTACTTATTTAATAATAATGCATTAAACAGCAGTATGCATTTCATTTCATTGTAAGCTATTGTTACAAGCAAAAATGTCAATCACCCAGCAACGATTCTTTCAATATGTATACAACTGAACAGGATTATGGAAGATTGTCGAGTTTCTCGAAAACGTAAGTAACAAAAGCGAAACTAATGATAATGTAATATATTATTAGTACATTTAAGTAGGTTTCTTGTAATTTTATTTCTTTTACCAAAATATAATGCTCTTGTAGGCGATTAGCCTTTTAGACATAGTTCATTCAATATATTGGCACAAAATTCGAACAAGAGAATGCTAGTTGAACATTGTTAGTTTTTTATTCCTATTTAGTTTAAAATGCGTGAATACCAGAGCAAGGAGATTAAGTGATTCGAATGAACAAGCGCTATGATACGAATGTTTGTCAAGTCGAACATAGGTTGTTCCAAAGTAAATAAAAGTGATAATGGGCCAGACAAGTTTAAAACGTTCTCTTTTATTGAGAAATACGTATATTTCGGAAGTTTCAGCACCTTTGTTACGTGATATCGTTCACTGCAGTCGTATATTACTTTTTTGTTGTAAAACAAGTGAGAAACAGATTGAGTATAGGTTTGTGGTAATGGCGTTCAACAATAACAACCTTTTCATTATAAACTATTACTATAAGCAATTTGTAATCATTCAGCAAGGATGCTTTGAATTTGTCTAAAATTAAGAATATTGTCTCAATCCATATGATTTCTCTCCAATGCAACTACGAATAACACCAAACTAATGTTATTATAGAGTAGTTGAAACGTAACAATGTTTTATATCTTCAATTTCAGATTCTTCCTTCACAATTGAGCCTTACTTGACACAAAGTCATTTTACACATTCAAAGTTTATAATGATGTGTCTGAACTAGTAAATTGTTCATACTAGTGTAATGTTTGCTGTTTTGCGATCAATGGTGAATAATAACACATATAGCCTATAGAACTGTAGTGAATTAAAGATGACAGTATTTACAAGCAACCTTCCCATTTGAATCCAAATCGAATCGAACAAATACTGTTTCAGGTAAACAATCAAATAAGAGAGATGAATGATAAATGTGAAATTTTAATTTGAATATTTCTTAATCTAAGCAATTTATCTTTGTGATAATGGTCACAACTTTCTAAAAAGATGTAACTTGAATAGCTAGACTGCGAAAGAAGCGAATGAACTGTAGATTATTTGCGATTCACTCACTACAGCGATTAACCATGAAAACATCTATGTTGCATCACTAACGAATTTTCAGAGATCTACACGTATTCTGAAACTTGTGGTGTTTTATGGACCGGGTGACGTTTCGTCCAAAGACATTTTGTCCATACGACATTTAGTCCAGGGACATTTAGTCCATAGACATTTCGTCCATTGACATTTCGTCCACAAGACATTTCGTCCAACGGATATTTCGTCCAACGGATATTTCGTCCACAAGACATTTCGTCCAACAGATTTTTCGTCCACAAGACATTACGTCCACTCGATTTTTGGTCCAACAGATTTTTCGTCCACAGGACATTTCGTCCAATCGACTTTTGGTCCAACGGATTTTTCGTCCATAAGACATTTCGTCCAACCGACTTTTGGTCCAAAGGATTTTTCGTCCACAAGACATTTCGTCCAATCGACTTTTGGTCCAAAGGATTTTTCGTCCACAAGACATTTCGTCCAATCGACATTTGGTCCAACGGATTTTTCGTCCACAGGACATTTCGTCCAATCAACATTAAGTCCAAAGGATTTTTCGTCCATCCACATACTACATAGTCCCATGGACACTCACTCACTGATTCACTTACTGACTGACTCACCGATAAATTGACAGGTCAAACTACTGGAGCTAGAAACACCAAATTTAGTATGAAAGTGTAGGACCATAAGTAGGTAAACGGAAAAATCCGACATTTTGAAAAAGTCGCCATCTTGGAACCAAAATGGCCGCCAAACCCATTGTTGTATAGAATAGGGAGCCTAAACGGCTGGAGCTATTTAATTTAAATTTGGGATGAAGGTACATTATCGCTAGTAGGGTAAGAAAATAATTTTAAATTGTGTAAAAGTCGCCATCTTCGATCGAAAATGGCCGCCATACTCATTGTTGTATAGAATACACAGTCTAAATGACTGGGGCTATTGAAATGAAATTTTGAATTGTGGTACATTATCAATTGTAGGTTACGAAAATAAAACAAAATGTACCCAAAGACGCCATCTTGGATCCAAAATGGCGGACTTAAAAATCCATTTTCCACAACGTTTGAGATAGAGATACGAAATTTAGTATGAAGGTGTATCATAACTAGTAGTTTAGGAAAATAATACAAAATTTTGGAAAAATCTCGGAATCAAAATGGCCGCCCAAATATTAATTTTTAACACCGTTTAAGCTAGGTAATAGAAATTTTACATGAAGGTGTACCTTCAAAAGTAGGTCACGACAATATAATAAAACATTTTAAAAGTCGCAATCTTTAATCCAAAAATGGCCGCCCGGAAACCCATTTTCTAAACCACTAAGGCTAGACAAACGAAATTTGGTATGAAGGTGTACCATGACGAGTAGGTAACAAAAATAGTGAAAACCCCCCAATGGGATCGCAGGACTTCCGGTGGGTGGTATATTTTTACCATGGAGTCGGCCAGAGAGTCTCTGTTTACGATAAAGGGGGGCGCAGTCCCCCAAACCCTGATGTTGGGAGCGCAGTTCCCACCTTGGTCTGGGGACAGCGCCCCCAGCGAAGCAAAGCGATTCCATATACTATATAACCCCATGGACACACTGACTCACTGACTGACTCACTCATCCATATAAATTCACAGGCAAAACTACTGGAGCTAGAAACACCAAACTTAGTATGAAGGTGTAGAATGATGAGTAAGTAAAGGGGAAAATCCGGCATTTTGAAAAAGTAACCATCTTGGATTCAAAATGGCCGCCAAATCCATTGTTGTATAGAGTAGAGAGCTTAAACGGCTGAGGCTATTGAATTGGAATTAGGTATGAAGGTACACTATCGCTATTAGGTTACGAAAATATTTCCAAATTTTCTAAAAGTTGCCATCTTCGATCCAAAATGGCTGCCAAACCCATTGTTGTATAGAATACACAGCCTAAACTATTGGGGTTATTGAAATGAAATTTTGAATCGTGGTACATTATCAATTGTAGGTTACTAAAATATAACACAATTTACCCCAAAACGCCATCTTGGATCCAAAATGGCGGATTTAAAAATCCATTTTCCACAACGTTTGAGATAGAGATATGAAATTTAGTATGAAGGTGTATCATAACTAGTAGTTTAGGAAAATAATACAACATTTTGGGAAAGTTGTCATCTTGGATTCAAAATGGCCGCCCAAATATTAATATTTAACACCGTTTGAGCTAGGTAATAGAAATTTTACATGAAGGTGTACCTTCACAAGTAGGTCACGACAATATAATAAAGCATTAAAAAAGTCGCCATCTTTAATCCAAAATGTCCGCCCGAAAACAGATTTTATAAACCACTAAGGATAGATAAACGAAATTTGGTATGAAGGTGTACCATGACGAGTAGGTCACAAAAATAGTGAAAACCCCCGATATGGGGGCGCAGCCCCCCTGGTGGGTACCATGGATTGGGCCAGAGAGTCTCTGTTCACGATAAAGGGGGGCGCAGCCCCATGCCCCAATCCACAGCAAGATAAGTGGTGGCGCTACAGCTAACCGTCGCGTTCTTGCTAGAGTTCACTTTATTTCCCAAGTGTTTTGCGGCGTCATAAAGAAATCTAAGATTCTCTAAGCTTGCGAATACCGAAAGCAAGGTATTAACATTCAGAGGTTCCTCTTCCATTTCCTCTAGCCTGTGGTGTCGATGGTCTGAAATACTACTCGGCCGGTACAATAAACATCAGCACCCGGTCATGTTTTAAGAGTAATTTCTTCAGACATCGTACTAGTTATCGTCTTTACTGTGCTTCTTCCTATTTTATCATTATTCTTTTCTTTACGTTTTCTTCTTCATTAGCAACATACAAAATTTCCGTACCGGTACCCATTTACTTCGGGCAAGAATAATTAGGTCCATCTATTGGCCTCCTGGGCAATTACCTTGTATACACAATACACATTCTGTAATATCATTCAACTAGTAGATTTATCTGACTGCAAATTTTATATACAAGATTCACTGAGTTATATTCTTTAGCTTTACGACACATATGAAACATAAGTATGTATTA